>CBVK0102396619.1:0-13573 GCA_900067695.1 Picea abies
CTTTAATGGTTTATGGGGGCTGTCCCCAAAATTATTTGTTCCCAGGTTCATCGGTTTACCGTTTCCTTGTGCATATGAATTATTGGAGTGAAAATATTTTCTTGGAAGAATTTTTGCTTCATTACGATAAGGAGTTGGCTGGTATCCCTTCTTCCACTGGTTCATTCAGTCTTGCTTCTTATCCTTCCAAGCTTTGGGAAACTTTGTTCATTGTTTTTACTGGTCATAGCACATTTGTTCTTTCTTGAATACTTCACTCAAGGACTTGGGGTTGTCAAACTCAATTATGTCCTTGTAACACTGTGGTAAACAACTTAGGAATCGCTGGATTTTTACCTTGTCCTCCCGGATATAAGGTACAAACCTTAGTAGTTCCAGGAATTTATTTATAAGATCCTCCATCGTCATCTGACCAAGTTGTAATTCATAGAATTCTTTCGTTTTTCTTTCATAGTATCTTTCAGATAGGTATTTCTTTTTGAAGTACTTCTTAAAGTCAGACCATTCCATCTATTTCTCTTTTAGGCCTTTGGCCAGTTTTAGATCTTTCCACCAAATGATAACTTTTCCTTTCATATTGTAAATGGTCATTCTGACCTTCATATTGTTGGAATAGTTGTATATCTGGAAATATTTTTTGATGTCTAATAACCATGCCTCAACTTCCTCACCTTTTCTGGATTCCTCGTCAAATGTAGAAGGTTTAATATTCTTGTATTCCCCTTAAAGGTGATCTACTTGTTTCCTTTTTCTATTTGATTTTTATTTATCTTTGGCTGAAGGGGTACCCTCAGATGAGTTGTCCTCTTTTTATTCTTCAGGACCAGAGTTCTTGGAGGCCCTCTTACTGACCTCTTCTTCATGATTATCGTCCTTTTGGATTTTCTTGGTTACTATGTTGCACAGCAGGACTTCATTTATCTCTTGCTATTCTTGTTGTGCTTTCTTCAGTTTCTCATTGTCTACTTTGAAAACCTGTAGTTCAACAATAAGATTCCTCATTGTTTCTAGTACTTCCGTAGGTGAGATTATTTCACTATTTTGTCTTGGATCTCCAGGAGGTCCCTGCTCCAGATTTCCTTCCATTTTGATTTCTACATCATCCTAAGCTGCCATAATTCACACAAAACAGAAAGGTTTATTAGTTTTTCATAAATCGAAATATTTGCTAAGTAACTAAAGTGGCCCTGTTCAAGTCCACTGTTGTAACCTTTTTTCACTGATACCATATGTAATAGACCTCAAAAATACCAAATAAAAACAAATTTTGTTTATACATTCATCCTTAAATAGATTCAATATTCAAAGAAGGTAGGATTTTCTATTATGTTGTTTGACTCTGAAAGTTTGCTAGAGTCCTTGCTATCGTCGACTGACATTACTACCCAACTTAAATTTTTCAAGTCAACGTTATAAGATGTGCATAATCCACATTCCAATATTCTCTTAAAGTCCCATAATTATAATTACTTTCATATATGTATACACATATACCCATTACAATAGGCTTAGACTAAAAACAACTTTGGGACTTCTGGCCTAAGCCTTATGAATTAGACTATACACATATTCACACAAACTCGATCAAAAGGACTTAGGTAAAATGTAAAGAGATAGATTATACTCCTCTGTGAAATGTTTTAATACAATATAATTAGACCCCTTTATTTTAAAAGAATCTGGATAAGGGTAGTGGTTAGGTAAGGACTTTCGGGTAAACTCAGTGTACGAATATACTATAACCCTTTGCGCATGCTAGCAATCCCACATGGCTCTACTTGTCCAATATGTAACATCAATTGAACACTGTATTAACTGCATTCATAGTGATTTAGGGTTAAAGGCTTCCATGAGTCGCATAGGCGCTTCCTTAATCCATAGCCCATTGAATTCCAAAGAAGGAATAGGCCTGACGAGAATTAAATCATGGCTAGGCCATTAAAGGGGGTAGAGTGTATGCTAATTTCGAGGCCATCACCTGACCTATTATCCAATATGGATGTGCCAAGTCTACCTCATCACATGTCCTTTCATACCTGCAACCTTCATTCTCCGAGGAAAGCATTCTCTAGGTTAATGAAATTTTCTCTTGTCATGGGGAGGTTCTCCAGAATCCTAGCTCTGCGACTTCGTTTTATTGGCAAAGGTAAACAACTGTGAGGACTTCCTCTGAAGGAGGCGACATCTCCATCTAGACACCTGGTAATTTTTCTCGTTATCTTTGCATCTCTAGTCATGGAGTAGTGGCCAAGTTCTCTTTCTCTTGTAATCACCATGGATTAACCTACGCGTCGTAGTGATTATACTGACTGTTGGTAGTTATTCGCTCATTGCCAAATATCAAAGGGTTCTTGGAAATTTCCTCGCTCCTGATAAGTAGTTTTCATTACCGTATCCTTATCTATTTAGGGAGTTCCAAAAGGCTTGATACCTCATTCCTTTTTTTTCTTGGTGTTTCGTAAGTAATTTGTCTTTAGGGAATGATGTTCCCACTCTACTTTATTTTTCTGTATCATCGATTAGGTACTGCGTTTACGCAGGACTTCTCCAAAATTCCATTCCAGAGGCTAAAAGTATGAGGGTGGGAATTATCCTATTATTGCAATATATTCTTGTCCATACTGAAAGAATTTTCGTTTTGTAAAATCTAATTACCTGTCCTGGTTGGTATTCTCCGAGTGGTATTTGAATAATGTCTTCCCCATCCCAGCTCTGTTTATCTTTCTCTAAGATTTCTTTCGCTTGTACACCGTCCTCACCCATAACCTGCAACTCCAAGGAAAAAGTCGAATAAGCCCTTCGTAGATTTATTCTCTCGATCTTGAATTAGACTAGTAAATACTTACAGATTCTGTAATAACTTACCGTGGTCTGTCATTATGTCTGAATCACTCCGTGTTAATTAAATCCCCCTTTTGTTATTCTTAAAACCGATTTCTGTATTTATAGTTTAGGCATTTTCATATTAACTGTTTCAATTTTATTTTCCTACGAGGATTCTATCTATTATAATCTCTGAGTCTTGCCTGTACCTTGGTAACTAGAGTATACTCTTCCACTGATTAATGTTTCTAGAATTGGTGTTGGAATTACTGTTATATTTAATCATATTTTCTTGTATAATCCCTTTTCTTTCTTTTGAACTGGAAGTTGTGACTAATGATGGGGCCTTGTTTTGATGTGAGGGTACACATCAGTTTATTCAATATCGCTCCTCCCCTTTCAATTTGTTGATGGGACACTACCTGGAAATGGAACACACCCACAAAAAACCAAAGATAAGTACAGATTCTGTCAATTGATAAATTTCATTCTGTTGATAATTTCACTCACCCTTATTTCATATAGTTACTAATATTTCAATGATACAATTTTGCAGAGTTCTCGTCGCCTATCCTTGGCATCAAAGGTATTCGGGTTCCGTTCCCGTAACCCTCTTCATCTCATCTTTTTAGTTCTAGAGTAAGGGCATGGTCCCTTTCTAGTCCTCTTATTAACAATGTAGTTTTGTTCCGACTTCAGTATCATTTGATTTAAGGGTAAACCCATCTTGTGATAGTATTCCTATTGTTGGAATAAAACATAGCATGGGGTATTTATTTTTTTCAAATCTGGATGAGATATGTAATGTGTTCCTTAAAATAATTTCAAGGTTTTCCTCGTGCCTACTTGTAAAATCATACTGGTTATTTCACCGGTTTAAGATATCTTAGTGCCATGCTGGCTTCTTCAAAATTAGAATTTTGAATTGAAAAAAACATGCTCGACTATTGCCAACTGTGTTTATATCTTATCCGTAGTTGACTCCAGATAGCATGATGGTAAAATAAGTTTGATTTGCACCCATACTATAATCATATTAAATGCTTCCCTTTTTTATTACTAGGTGATTATGTTGTTGTTTACAAAGTTATGAATTTATCAGGACTATGTGTAAATCATGTAGAATTTCCAAGGTGTCCTTTTTATTTCTTTGGGCCTTCGCACCTCTCGTGACTAGTTTTGGCAAATTGCTTTTGTTAACCAATTCACTCCAAAAAATAATTCCCGTAATTTGATTTGTGGTCCCCTAGACCAAATCATCTTATAACTTTCCATTAAACACTTGTTGATATAAAAAATATGTAAATGTTGTATGTTTTCTATAATAATTCTTCAAATTTGCAAGGTTACTTCCATACCTAAGTATATGTATATATATTAGGCACTTGTGATTATAGTTATATCCTACTAATCATAACTATTCAACATGTACATGGAAGAAATCTCAGCCAATTACTATACTTCTGTGCATACCTTTATATATCAGATAGTAAGTATACGTCTATACATATATATACTTACATTATTTAATTTCCATTTGTATTATGTACATAGGTAATTCTAATCTGCACTACAAATTATTCTTGGGGTTTTCACCTACAGTGTTTTATCTTATTATAGCAGTAATCCAATCCATGGAACTTATTCTTCCAGAGGTTTGTTCGAGCATATCCTTTCATCTGGTATATTTATGGGAATTTAGTATTCATAACAACAATAAGATGCAGCCAAGATAATCCATTCAGAACTAGTATAGAGGCATTCTATCAGTTCCTAAGTTCAATAGGATGCATTCAATCTTTCATCCATAGTATTATTTGTATTCGGAATTAACATATGCATTCTATCAAGTATTTAACCATATAACATTCAGCCAGAGAAGGGTCATAAATAACATATATGAAATAATGCGTTGAAATATAGAGGGAACAACCACCTTCCTCACAACTATAGAACAGGGCAGCCAAATCACTTTCCCGGCTCACCCCCTAGGCTAACCATGAATCCATGAGGGCAAATTTGAAATCTCCTCTCCAACAATGTTTTCCTCTATTTGTAGTCCTCTCCTTGCCTCACACTCAATATTTAGTGTTCATAATAGCAAGAACATAGTAGTTCCCTTTCCCCAGCATACTCGACAGTGTCTTGCCTCCTCATATATGCTATTTATCAAACCAATATTTTTGCCTAGGTCTT
The DNA here is from genome assembly GCA_900067695.1 of Picea abies. Lineage (NCBI taxonomy): Eukaryota > Viridiplantae > Streptophyta > Pinopsida > Pinales > Pinaceae > Picea > Picea abies. The sequence goes on from CBVK0102396619.1 coordinate 5,020, forward strand.
TTTCCCTCCCTTGGGAATTTTCGCAGCTTTTTAAATCGTTGATTTTTAGGGGATGCCAATGGCCAAATCCTTGATTTTCCACTTGTAATAATCAGCCCAGAGGTACTTCCAACATGTTACCCACTCATGGAGTCACGGTCATCTAAATTTAACATGGTTGTTCCATTTTTCCTCCAGCAATAATTAAAACAATATTTTGTTTACGTACAAATGTCATAGTCAAATAGTTAGTTGGGTAAAATAAGGTCACTGTTCAATAGTCAAAATAATAAATTACAATTTATCATATTCGAAATTTGGAATTGCCATAAATGGAAAAAAATTTCCAAATTCAAATTTACTAAAAACAAAATAATTTTCTAACAAATTTCGAATTTTAAAAATACTTTGTTTTTGGGGATGTCACAGTACTTGACTTCTGCAAGATAGCTAGTCAGTGCAATCAAATTTACACTAGGGTATCTGTTCAAAACACATATCGATATCAGTGTTAAGTATATAAGGTGTTGCATATTGTTAAAGCGGGGAAAGGAACAACATCCAGATAGTTGCTAATAGCTTAGCCGCACCACTAATATAATAAGCACTCCCTCGCTAGCGTTGGGGCAGAGTCATCTCAGGTGCCCCATTGAGACCAACCATGAAGTAAAGTTGAGCACTCCATTCCATTCTCCTACCCTTTTTCAGAAGCAGAAGGAGGCCTTTTCCTATACGAGAGAAGAACCGAAGAAGGTTATCAGAAAGAATCCCTGGATCCTTAACATAGATTCGATAGTCTTCGACCACTTTCGCAAGTATGAACCTTGAGTTATCACTGAAGGATATATCTATTGGCAAGCCATTAAAACTTAGCGCAAATTTCAAATTTTGGTTCAAATTTCTCGACTGTGCAAAAACAAATTGGCTCGAATTTTGGTTTTTCAACAAGGAGGGTTTTTTTTTCGTCAGGTTTAACAACGGCAAGGAAGGGAAATATTTTGTGGGTATAGTGTCTGGAAAAGCATTCCGACAATTTTTGTTTGTGAGGGTTCGAGGAATCTCAAAATTTTCATCAGTTGTTTTGGGTTTCTCGAGAAATTTTAGGGAAAGGTTTTTAAGGACGACAAATCCAAACCATGCGCCTGTCTATTTTTTTGGCTTGTGCTTGGCATGCACTCGGGTTATAACAATGGGTTTCAACCATGGATACTTACCATGGTCCAAAAATGGGGAAATACATGAGAAAAGGGAAAGGCGTAGGAGAGGTGGCTGTGATGGAGGTCTCACAGGGCTCAGACACTTGCGACAGCTTCTTCAAACAAATACCATGGACGTCTTTGTGCCTCCAAATCTGTGACTACGAGACACCAAAACTCGACGCCTCCTCCTTCTTCCTGTGTGGATTCCTCCATGCACACATGTTGCCTCGAGATTTTTTAGTGTTGTGGCGTACACTTCTAGAGATCGTGGTAATTCAATCTCACCCTGCTTCCCACTTTGTCCTGGATTCACTAGTCTTGTGACAGTGCAGATGGCTTTCTTGCTAACAGTGAAAGTGGTAGCTCACTCAGTGTCAGAACGAGGGCTCAAAAACATGTGGAAACTTCTTCACAGAAAGACCATCGATGCCTCGGTGCCTCCAAATTTGTGACTACAAGACACTAGAGAGCTACATGCCTCCTCCTTATCCTTTTGTAGATTCCTCCATGCACACATGCTACCTCGATATTTTTGAGTGTTATTACGTACACCTCTGAAGATCGCAGTAATTCAGTCTCACCCTCCTTCCCACTTTGTCCTCGATTCGCTAGTCTTGTGACAATGCAGGTGGTCTTCTTGGTGACAGTGAGAGGGGTAGAAAGGAAGCTAAATGAGATGGAGTGTTCTATAATGATAGGGGGAAGAATCAAGTTCTATCACAAATCATGACATGGCTCAGGCCACATGCCACATGAGGAAGAGAAATAGGTAAGGTAATAAACTAAGTCAGTTAATGGTTATTATAGGTTCAAAAATAAAATAAAATATTGTATAGGTGTTAGAATTAGAAGTTCACTAACATAGTCTTTGGACACCGCAACCTTCATGCAATCTTGGACACAACAATTGGACAGCATGCAATCTTGGACACTTCAATATGAAATATGATATCAATAGGGTGGTAAACATTTAATGTTTGGAAATTAATGTTAACTTGAAAGTTAGCATTAATCCATGTTAGTCCATTATGGATCAAATATGCACTTGAAAGTGCTTTTAAGCTAAGATATGGTAAGAGTATGTAAGAGAAGAGGCCAAATAAGACCTCCAAATTAAAACTTTAGCCTAAAAACCAAAAGCAACTTCCAAATGTACGTAAAACTATTAAAACTTTGATTAAATTGTTTGGTTTGTGTGCCGTAATAATACAACCATGAACAATCGATTACTATAAATCCCAAGGGCAGGGACTAATAAGAGCTATCTTGGACTCTCAGATAAAAAAATACATTACCGTGTCCAGGAAATAAAAAGGTTAATGACGTCTGGCCATGAAACTTTTACAAACTAAAACTACCTTTCTTATTAAGACTAAAATCGAGTTCCTTTTGGTAATTGTGGATTTCCTTACCTGTAAAGATTAATATGAATGCAGAGATGCATAACAAGATCGACACCTATGTTCTTATGAGGATTCCCACCAATTTAACCACAAGCATTTTCCTGTGACAGAGAACTTATATGGACTTTCTCTATTGTCGAGAGGAAAGACTCCTGGAAACAATTGAAAAATGGAATATGGGGAAATGTTACTGAACCGTCTTGTTCAAGCGAAGACAGGCCTCAAGCCCCTCACCCGGTCGTATGCAATCCGCATTAACGGTCAGCCATGTAACACTATCGAGATAAAGCAAGGGTATTGGTTAGTGGACTGGAGGGACATTCTCGTCTGTACTAGCATTTATGAATGTTTAGACACATCATTTTCCCTCAAAATTCGACGACTAAACTGATAACAAATTAAAATGAAAGTTTCACCAAACCGTGGGTTGGCCAACTTTACCCACTCGCTAGTATGATTTTTTTTTTTTATATCCCCTTACATAATTATTTTATATCGATGATTTATATGTTACCAAAGTCGCGAGGCTTACATATGTTTGTTAGTGTGTTGTGTCTCATTTGAAAGAATACAAGGGTGGCCTCCTTTGTTTTTTGTAACTTGAAGGAAATCAACTTTTCTCTTTGGTTATCCAAATTATCATTGTATTACACTATCGATATAAGAAGAGATAGCAGTAAGTAGCATATAAAGTTTATCCTACCCTTTCCAGATATATCTATTTGGATGCTAGTAAGAAGAGATAGTAGTAAGTAGCATATAAAGTTTATCTTACCCTTTTTAAATATATCTATTTGGATGTTATCAAGGTAAGAATTGATGACATCTTTCCATGGTTTCAACCTAACAACGTATTTTTTTTATATGGAAATTGGGGCATGTAACATCCACTCACCCAATTTCATCTCAAAAACTACCCACTATTTTTCCACTTAGTCAAAAGTAACATGTAATCAATCCCAAAGTATATATGTGAAAGTATGGGACGCATTAACAAAGACTATCAATACTTCAAATTACTCATATCCATGGGATTTCATATAATTGGTTCATGTGGTGGATACCCAAAACAATGATGTATCATTTCACTATGATACATATAAAAATGATTTCTTTAAAATATTTCAAAATATCAAAGAAAAATAGATGTGCATGAAATTAAGTCGGTTATGCTGGAAGGATGATGTGCATGAGTATACCCATGAATAAGAAATTATAGCAACAAAAATACCTAATTTAACACCAAAGCAATTGGAATATTCCTACATATCTAGACTAAAACAATATACAAGGAATGTGATATAGATGTGTAATATTATCTTTGTAGATGATGCTAGCAAGAAAGCAAAGTTGGTTGAAAACTAACTATCCTATCATCAGTCAAGGTGCAATGAGTTTAATGAAAGAGAGTACTCCAGCCAATGCCAACTTTGCTATAAGCATAACAAGAAAAACTATACAAATTAATGTTATTTTCTAGATGAGGAAAAGTCTATATTGATTACATGATATAAAAGTGAGGATCATAAACATCAAAGTTTTAGACTTTTAGATAAGCACAATAATTGCCACAAATGTAGAAAAACATGGTCATTCTGTCACAAATACAAATCAAAACAATCATTATCATTACAACATTGTATATGAACAATAAGTGAAGGCTTCTTATGAAGAAGAGATGCTACAATTTCAAGATAATGAAATCACAACTAAAATATCATTATCTACAATCATATGCACTTTGAAACCTTAAAAAGAAGAAGAATCATTGCTTCACAATCAAGTTCTAGGTCTTAAAGAGAACAATAAAAAACCTATATATGAATAAAATCCACCTTAGCCAAGATATATAGACAAAATCCGTGACTCTACGAATGAAAAACCTAGGATCTTACTTGTTTCAATAATAAGGAAAAATAGAACCTATGACCTTAAAACATAACATAATCATAAAGAAGGATGTATGAATATTGATAGCTTTTTGAAGAACACACAATTTTGTTGATATCAAAATCACAAAGAAGATAAAAAAATTTGTATACGCTACCAAATATCTCATTATTACAATCACACAAGGTCAAAAAATTAATAGAAAATGAAGATGTCATAAGGTGGAGGTACAAAAAAAAAACTTAGAAATAGAAGTAGGATTTTACACTCCACCACTTGGTAAGATGGATATTGTGTTACGAACAAAAAAATTGATTGTGGAAGGTTACTTATGCCATGAACCTAGAAGAAAAAATCATGGAACTCAAGTTGCAAAGGAAGAAGTAGAAGCTATATGGGTTAGGAACCTTATTTCACAAGGTAGATAGATCAAAACCAATGAAAATGGAAAGCTTCAAAGAAAAATAGTTTACATATCAAAGTCATCTAAAAAAATATCATACTAATGATCACCAAGACATCATGTTATGAGATGAAATAAAACAATCATGAACAATAATAATCACATTATAAACAAACCTTGCAAACATTTAATCACAAATTTAGAACGAGAATGAACTTCCAGAACCAACCATGAAAATTTTAGGAATACACTAGGAAGAGGAAATTGCCTAAGGAAACCTTCCTTATGAATACTTTCAAGAGAAATCATTTTGAAGGGGGAGGCATTGTCACATAATAATAATAATAATTTATGCACCAAGGATCATACCCTTTCATACTCGTGACTAGTCAATGTGAATAAACATATAGTCAGAAAGGATTCTAGATCTTTGTCTATTATTATTCGATCATTTCTATGTGTGGTTATTCATAAAAATATCAATTATGCTTCTTACACACCTTCCTAATATTCATGCATAATCGCTTACTCTATTACAATGTATTAATTACAATGTATTAATCTCTTTGCTGCAGTGAGAGTATGAAGGTGCTCTACAAAACTCAGTATGGGAGAGATGTTGTCACATCAGCATGATGTTAGATTAGATAACATTACATAACAACAACAACAACAACAACAATAATAATAAATTCGATTCAATTAAAAAAAACAAATAATTGTATACTTATATATTTAGATAACAACATGTAAATTAAAATCTACACATTAAGAAATTTGATCATCTCCATCCTTAATAGATCCAAATTTAAGATGGATCTAAACAATACACCAATTCTGTAGCTCTCTACTTTTCTCTTCACAACCCTTCTAACTATACATAATATTTAGCTTATATATCATTTCTTTATATTATAATATATATTTTCAAATAACATAATCTACATTTCTATCTATTTTTCTATTCTCATTCTCTCCATACTATTATGTTTGTACTTAGTACTTAGCATTAGTGTTGCGTTACTTAACCTTTTTGGTGATGCACATAATGCCATTCATCATGATCCTACGTGATCACTAACTTTTTTTTTTATAGTGATATCTTATTCATGGTGCTTTCTTATATTATGTAATAAGCATTATATTATAATAATAATAATAAGTTCACTTTTGAAATCTTTTTCACCTCATATCTAGTTAAAACCCTCTTTCAAGAATCCACGTCATTATCTGTAAATAATAATAACAAGCTCACTTTTATTTTATTTCAATTGAGATCAATAACTTATATTTGCTTTGATATTTTTATTCCTTTTCATTGATTGTTTATCCATTATTTCAATTTACATATTGTCCATTATTTCAATTTACATAAGTAACTTTTATTTACTTTGGGATTTCTATAGTAAATTTTCTATTTCCTTTTCATGGATTGTCTATTCATTATTTCACAAATGAGATCCATAACTTTTATTTGCTTTGGATTTTTTATTTCCCTTTTATTGATTGTATATCCATTATTTCAAGTGAGATTGAGATTAGTAACTTTTATTTAAATGTCAAATTAAATGAATAAATTTAATTTTAAAATAAATATATTTGAATTATGTTTTTAAATATAATTATAAAAAAATATGATAGTGATAAGCTTTTATATATAATAAAAAAATATTTAATTTTAAAATTAAATTTTAAATAAATAAATGAAATTTTAAAATAAATAAATGAAATTTTAAAATAAATAAATGAAATTTTAAAATAAATATATTTGAATTATATTTTTAAATATAATTATAAAAATATAATACTGAAAACATTTTATATAAAATAAAAAAATATTTATTTTTAAAATAAAATTTAAAATTATTTTTAATTGATTAAGAATTTGTACGACAGTAATAGAATACTAACCTAAAACCTAAAAAAAAATTGAAGTTAGAAAACACGGATTTTCATCTAACCATCATGAATTATGATGATTTTCGTTGAATTATCATGATAGATTTCCACCTACATATAGGAAAAGGTTGCTTTGATGAGTTCTCCAAAGCAAATAATTGGATCAAAGTCGCTTTCTTAAGGCAAATAATTGTATCAAAGTTATATCCAAAGATCCACACACTCTCAATCCACTACAGCTGTGAATTATTTAGACTACCAACGCTTAGGCTTTGGGTCTCGCCCAATACCAAACATGGGCCACATTAGGCAGGTTAACTAAAAAGTGTAGTCGTCCAATAACAAACCAAAATGGCATTGGCCCACTCACATGTAGTGGGGAAACGGTCTATTAGATTGATTACTCATCAGCTCCTCTGATACAAATAAATTTAATTTTAATGTCCATTGGAGAGAGCTTCCATTATGTATCCGTCACAGCTTGCATCATGAGTAGATTATCTTCCATTGAATGGAAAGTTAAAAGCCACAACAAGACAGAACTTGGCTTTTAGCATTCCAATAGGATTTGGCTTTTTAGCATTCCAATGGTCCAGCCTGTAGATAATGTATCTAAGGCCTCAATGATGGCTTGCCAAGAGTCACGACTTATCAACAGGAACATCTGACTGTCCGAACGAAAGAGCAACCGACAAAGACGACGTATCAACTGAAACATTTCTGCTCTCAATGCCCAAATCTAACATGTATGTCCGGAGTTTATTTTTCTCGTGATTTTGAGGACAACAGCAAGAACCCTGCCGTATGTGAATCACAAAGGAAACGGTAAAACATTTTCCTTGTGAAATAATTATCCCTCTTGCCTGCTAGAATTGTTTGGGCATGATGATTTTGCTCTCTCGGTTTTTATCATATAAGAATTCGGGTATCCGGAAATATGAAGTGAAATCTCTTCTCATTTTTTCTCTAAATTTTGTATACTTATAAACTTAAAATTATAAAATTTTAACGGGTATTATTATTATTATTATTTAAATTCAATGCTTTGAGAAATGTTTGCAGACACTTTGTCTTTCTTATGTATTTTTAATGCGATTAAGTTGAGACAAGATTGTTTTTTAAAGTCATTTATACAGTCACACTACACTTGGTCGGCGCACCCGAAAAGAGAGGTGGTAGGTCTTTTCTATCCTATCATATTGATAAGGTGGTAGGTGATATATATTATTTTTCTGTGTTTTTTAATTAGAAATTTAGAATTTAATTAAGAAAAATATTTGAAATTGTAGATTTTAGTAGCTGAGATTGTATGTAAGAAGTGTCTAGAAGGTTTTAAGAATGCTCAATTTATTTATGCATTCAAAAACATTATTTAAACATAGTAAAATTTTGATTTTATCGACAATCAAGTTGTTTAATAGTAGAAAATGGGTTTGGGATGTAACAATCTTTCTTCTATTTTTGAATCATCTATTATGTAATATTAGATATTATGTTATATTAGATGTGTAAAATTATAAATTTTAATATTTATAACTTTTTATATTATATTTATAATATATTAAAAGTTTAAAATTATAAATTTTTATTTTTCAAATTTTTTTATATAATAATAATAATAATAATTTAATTTTAAGATTATAACAAAGAAAACAAGAGACATATCTAACATTGAGATAATTAAAGAAAAAAATTATTTATTTATTAAAAAAATTATTCTATCTATAATTATAATATTAATAAATTTAATCTAAAATTATATATATATATATATATATATA
>CBVK0102396622.1:0-13222 GCA_900067695.1 Picea abies
AATACAAGTTTTGGGCACACTTTTTTAATGAAAAAAGGAAAAAACAATTTATCCCTTTACCATGGAAGATTGGGGAAATTACCATGAAAATCATTTTCCATTTAGATGAAACTTCAACTCATTTTGATTTATTTAACCTCAAGCAAGCCAACGAGATCAAGGGTTTTGACCCTAACCAACATGACAACAGTTGGATACAACATGATGTTTCCCAACTCAATGTTTTCCAGAGAAGGAGAAGTTGATAATCAATATCTTCAAGCGTTGTTTGTTGAAAAAGGGAAATATTATATCGAGACTGTGGTCAGTACCAATGGCCATCAAAGACAACAAGGATGGGTTGCAAATGAAATAAGTTCTCGATCCCTGAACATTTCCCAAAAAAGCAGTTCAACCAAGGGAAAACCACAAAATCCAATCCAAGAACAAAAGAAGTCTACAATTGATAATTCTGATGATGGAGGAGACCAAAACCCTCCGAAGGGAAATCTTGAGAAGTCACACACATTCTCGATTGTCGATAAAATAAAAAGAGATACAAACTAAGAGGGGGGGAGATGAAGCAGTATCTGAAAATGAAATTGTTCCAGAAGATATGGAGCTTGGCATTAATGTTGAAGAGATAGAGGTTGCAGGTGAAGAACACAGACTACTCGGGAGAATAAAAGTCGCAGAAGAATTCACTACAGAACAGCCTATTATATTTGAAGAAGAGTCCCTTACCCTACATCATGTTGTATTCAATAGAAACTTAAGAAAAATAATCATTGAAAAATTAAATTCAAAGAATAAGAAAATTCAAGAGAAGTGGAATTCATAACTTGATTTTCAGGGGATTGCACCCTCTAAAGACATGGAATACCATGAGGCCACAGGGGAAGCCTTGAAATATTCATATGGAGATTTACAAAATGTGAATGCAATTTTGACGGAAAAAGTAAGAGAATGAGAAAGTGTCTTGATGCCACCACCTTTGTTTGTTAATCCCATCATCATTATACAATCATTGAAGACTCTAGAAGATAGACCAGAGTCAAGCTTGAGATTGAAAGTAATGCCAAGTTTATTTGTTGCCATCAGGAAATATGTTGGTGACAACATCCAAAAAAGAATATATTTTATTCTTGAAACTTGGGAGTTGGAAAACAACTTAGTCTCTTTGGGCTCGAGGATCACACACTTCAAGCAATATATCCAAGCGGACTTGGAAAATGATGAAGAATTCTATAAAGGAGTTGTCTCTATTTTCATTGCAAGGGTTTCAAGCGTTAGCGAATATCAGCAAAAGGAGGAGGATTTGCCTTACTCTATTTAAATCAATTAAAAGCATGTTAGGTTAAGAGAATAAATGTTTAAAAGAAATATTAGTGTCATTAGTTCAAAAAGAGGTGAATTATTCTTAAAGTTGTCTAAATTAAAATTGGTTGGGTCAACTAAATACATGGAGGACCCACATATAATCATGAACTCAACACTCCTATCCAAAGAACAAATGAAAGAAAAATTGGACTTCCTAAAAATCTCATCGGGAGAAAGGTTTAACGACTTGACTGAATACTTAGAGACAGAAGTAGAGGAGTGGCTTGCTCATTATGTAAACATGAATGATGATAATGAAGGTACCCTCCACCAACTCACAATGGAGTTTAAATATCTTGAAAAGAAATTTTTTGATATCAAATTTAGACAAGAGATAATGGTTGCAGTCGTGAGAGAATACATTGAAAATTGGTTAAAGAATGCTTTAATCAAAATAACAAAATCAGATCAAGAAAAAATAGTTACAATTGGTCAGGTGGTTCCAACCAAAGAAATTATAAAAGACACTCCATCTAACAAATGAAGAGAGAGAATCCATCTCTATAAGTCAAGTGGTTATTTTCATAATTTCTTATTCTCCTTACTTCTCATTTAGAAATCAGCCAACTCATGTATTTTCATTCATTGAAAACCCATAGTCGATTTCTAATTGTTTCTCTATTTTCTTCCATGTCTAGGTCTTTCTTTAAAGGTCCATGGGAGCCCCATCCGAGTCCATTTGGAAAAATGTTTTTATTTTATTGAAAACTTTACATTTCATTGTAAAACCATATTTCTATTTTTTGAGTTCTCAGAAGAGCTATTTTGGGGTATGCCTCTAATTATTTCTTAGACTTTGAGATCTTCAGTATGATATTTTTGGAGTGTGATTTTCAATTTTAAATTAAATACTCATCTGAAAGTTCTATGCATAGTGGCCTTATATCCTTTCTATCTTATGATATGACTAATATTTCCTACATTGTGATCGGTGTGAGAAATATGATGTTCTTATATGTTATTTTCTTTTGTTTTGTATAACATTGTAAAGATATTGTATTTCTTTCTTAGACAATGTTCTTGGTCCCTTTCTTAGGAACTTTTATTTTGTGAATATTGTCTTTGTTAAAACTCTATTTTCATAATTTTCGTAATATAATTATAGAGGAGTATCACATCTTTAAAAATGAAGGGGGATTTATCCTCATGATGTTGTTGAAACCTTGAACAATCCCAATCATCAACATTTTGGGTGACCATGCTAGGGAAATACAAAAGGATAGTTTCATAGAATATAAATTCAATGACTCAACCCCAACCAAATCAACCTCAGTTACAACTGGGACTCAAAAATCAAGGAATGATTTTTCATCAATTATATGATTTGGTGATAACAATCGAAAAAAGTCAAGAAGAACTTGTAAGATCCTAGGAAACTCTTTCTCGTGAAGAAGAAATAGTAATTTCTCAGAGACAAAGATGATTGTGGTAAAGCTTTGGGAAATTGGATTCATACAAGGGTCCATTAACAAGAAGAAAAAGTAAAAATATTGTGAATCAAAAAGTTGGCCAAATTTCAAGATCATAAACAAGAGGGATACCAATCATGGGTGATCGAGAAGAAATAAATGAGGTTCGTAATGAATAAAGAGAAATAAATAATATAAAAATAAACCAAAGAATAAGGGTTAGGTCTAGGCCACATAATTTACATGGATAGCAACATACATTTCCAACCTTTCCTCAAGGATTTTTATCTGTCTTTTTAGGTGATGGGATCATGGATCCTGTAACACAGCCAGCCGCCTAATCCACCCTTAGGTTGGTGGTATGTTTAGTTTTCCTCTCCTTAACATTCAGGTGAGTAATTGAGTTGATCGGGGCTTATGTGAGGAATTCTCTTATCACGTCCCTTGTCACACTAACTCTCATATATTCACAACTAAATCCTTCCATAGAGTTCACTATGAGGACTGGAGACTTTTGTGTCCCCAATCAAATGGTTAGAAGTTCTCCTCTCCACTAGATCAACAGTTAGAAGTTATTCATACTTGTCCCCATAGAAACTCCCAACCACCATGGTCGACCTCCTCTTTTATGGTGTCACCCTAATGAATCACTCATACGGATCCAACGGTTCTCGGGCATAGAAATCGACGGCTCTATTCTCGTCGGTGCCTCAAATCACCTGACAAATATGTATTTCCTCATTTGTCACTTGTTGAGAATTAGTGGGTCCTGCAACATATCTACAACTATTGTTACCTAGACTCCACTTTAGATCAATGATTCATTCTTACTCTTAGTGCATTCGTCATTGGAATGTCTCCAACTCAACATTCATAATCACTTCGACGACACTTACCATGACAACTCCAATGATCCTTGTTTGTGTTGATTTTTTTAGCTTCAAGAAGGTATTCTCACATTACCCTAGGTGTTGGGCATGAAGGAATTATTGTGGACACCACACCACACTTTTGGTTTGGTGAAAACCCCCTTGAATTTGAGTGGGGGCTTCATGGATTTGGTGATGGGATTTATGGGCTTATGTTGGGGCTTCACACCCACAAGGAAAACCTAATTTTATGTTTACTTGTGGAGGGGATTCTATGGTGACCCCTAAGGATTGTATATAAATGAGAAAGAGAATTGTGACATTTCACATCATGTAGAGAGAGTGGAGACATTATGGAGCTATCATAAGTGAATATTCACTTGTGCTAAGAGGATTGGTGATCTCAATAAAGGGAAAGTTTATAAGGTGGGTAATATATCCCAAGAGAGAGAAGCGAAGAAGGTCACACGTGTGCAGAGAATTTTTCATACCATACATGGTTTGCAGGAGGATGAAGCATGTATATACACAAGTTGTATAAGGATAAATTGCATATAGGGTATACATGATTTGCAGTGGAGCAAAAAACATATGTCTGTGGGTTGCCAGTTGGTGAATCATGTATCTAAGTTAATGGGAAGGTATAGATCTGTACAGGATGACAAGTGACTTCAGCAGGCCTTACAAGTGGTCTATAGTAGATTCATGTGTAGAGGATATTTCCAAATATTGTTGAGGTTTCCTTTTCTGATTTGTATGGTTATTGGAGAACAAGGTTGTTCTTAGTTTTGGTGAATTTGGAGGACAAGGTTGTCCTCATATTTTGGTGATATTGCATTGGATGGGAGGGATAGTTTTTCCCTTAGGAATTATGATGATAACAAGATTACAAAAATTAAACTATGTCTCATGTGTATTGATGATTCATCTCTGATATTTGTGTTTCTGTTGCATATATTTTCAGTTAATAATTTCAGTGTAAATTTTTTCAGTGATAACAGCTAGGGTTTTACTGTAAGATCACTAGGAAGTAATTTTTAGATATGAAATTAGTCACATAGAAATGCATGTGAAAATTGACATGGGATCAAATCTTAGGATCTCAAGAGAAAGGGATCATCTCGAGACACATTTTTTCTACAATACTGGAGGAGTTTTGTTCTTATTCTTATTCTTGTTCCAGGAAGGTCACAGGTGACATCTCTAAGGGAGTTGAGGAGTTATGTCTGAAAGAGAGCTATAGTGATGGTTGTAGGTAGAAAAAGTTTCGATGGGATTTGGTTTGAGACATGGAGTAGACCGTCCAGACGAGGATTTTTGGGCTATTGAATCTCGGTGGTGTGACAGGTTGGGAGTTCTAGTGGATTGGTGGAGAGCCTGGATCAAAATCGTATGTTGTGTGGTAGATTTACAACCCTGTGGATGGAATTTCAGTGACATTTCGTGTTGATTTATGATGGGTGAAACTTAGGTTCTTTCGCATGGAAAATATGGCTTTAGATGTTTGGCAGGTTGATGATATAGAGTCTTCATTGGGCTGGAGAGTTTCACATTGTCGAGGTATGACGATGTATGAGGTATTTGACCCATGAGGATGAGGATACTTTCAGAGATGAGTTGCAGTGGTCTAGAGTGGACTATACTAAGTATCCAGATGCATCTTGGGACTATTCGGATGAGGACAGAAGATCAGTGGTATCATGTGTAGACACATATTGATTTTAGTGACTTGGATGATGGACTTGGGTAGTGTTACCCCCTCATACTATGGGTAACTAAGGAGATCATATCTCAAGGCCCATAGGTAGAAGATATGGAGTGTCAAGAGACAAATTGACGAGCATAGCCTTGCGTGGCCCTTCCTATTTATTGATGCACCACCATACATCACCGACAACAAAGAAGCATTCATCACACCGGCCTAGCTCCAGAGGGAAATAGGTCTTACTTCATGAGGTAATAAGTCTGGTATCATGGTAAGTGTAACTCTAATAATTGAAGCATTTGAATATGTTTCAAAAATTTTTTTCTTGATTTGGAAACAAATTTGACTTTTGGATTGACTGGCCCAATGGGATGCCTTGACACCCCTCCCACACCTAAATTTGACAAATTGTATAAGGTATTTGAGCATTTGTTTATTTTGAAAAGGGGGCTTTGATGCATATGTTTGGGTGGTTATATTATTAGATGAGGCTTACTTGGCATGATTATTATGACTTATGGACCCTTGTATGGCGTACATGTTTTTCTTTGTAGGACCTTTCTTGGTGGGAAGGTATTCATGAGTACATGAATTGTTTGAACCTTCATGGGGGATTTGGAGCCTAAGGATGGATGCAGAGACCCCACGTCTGGGGAACGTTTGTGATCATCACTTACACGGTGAATAAGGAGGTTGTTTCCTTTGGAGACACTCTAAAATGGCTAGGAGACCAGCTCCCATATTCTCCCATTTGGACACTGGCCTTTGGAGGTTTGGACGTCACCCTTATAGACCATGATGTCACTAGGGCTTGATAGAGATTGTCTTTGATGAGGGAGGATTGTGATATGAAAAATGGAACATGTTGAGATGATGGGTTTCCTTTGGAGGGCTAGCGCCATGCTTCTCCACTCCAATGTTTCACTCTCCAAACCAGCGTGTCACCTTATGGGAGCCTAACGTCACCCTGGAAGGGATAACATCACCCTTTTTAGGGCTATTCTATGTAAAATTTGGATTTTGTAATTATAATGGCAATTTTATTATAGACAAATTGTTATTTTGAGGTCTTGTATAAAAAAAGACCTATACATTTCATTTTTCATGATATCTCTCTCACAAGGGAAGATACAAGTATGAAATGTTCACCCTAGTGGCTCCTTCGTTGAATTTTACTAGTTCACACCTATTGGAGTACTTTCTTTGGATGCTTCTTGATGATGTTTGGTGGAAATTTCTGCAAATAGGTGTTTTATGCTTGATTATTCTTGGTGAAGTAAAATATGCAATTTATTTTCATGATTTGAATGGATATGGAAAATTTCACTTGTTCATGTTTAAGATTATAAAATTTCTTGCTAGAAACCCTAGGAGAGGAACAAAAGATGTTTCTTCTTTTCTATAGTTCTTTCCACTTATTAAATTATCAAGAGAATATTACCTATATTAAGCTCCTAAATCCCTAAAGCGCTAGCACTTTAGGACTCTTATTCTAGAGGCTTGTTTCAAAATATTTTCCAAGTATCCAAGGAGAAGAGGAATTCGCTAGAGCCCAAAAGAGATTAAAGTCTAGCCAAAATTCCATCTTTGGGGTTCAAAGCTTGGGGCCTTAAAGTGATAATACCTCAAGACTTTATCTCTCCATCCTTAGACCATATTATCATTTATTTCTCCAATTATTTTTTGTTGTTGTAAATGACTACATAATCCCAAAAGGCAATTGTCCACTTTCTCTATCGTGTTAAGGAATTGAACAAACAAATCTTACATCCTATTATCCTAAGCTTGTAATAACTCTTACTAACCCTAGCTTAGCTAAACCTACTAACTGTTTTGTTTTTGTTACAAAATAATTTCTATAGCCATGTATAAAACCTTTTAATTTTCTGCATACAATGATCTAACATTAGTTTAACATGATAAAAAATTGCTTTTAGAAAGTGTTAATTGATCTATTGAATGAATGATAAGTTTTCATTTTACTTTCATGCTATTCTGAGTTGGACTTCCTGTGGTTGTTACAAAAGATTAATTGTTTTTGTAAGTTGATAACTACTTTCATTTTTACTTCAACCACCATTTATTTACATTGTCTATTGTGTTTTGAGGCTTTACTGTCATTTTGGTACTTGGAAATTGCTATATATATGTTGTATTGTTCTTATTCTGGGAAGGTACATAGATTCTCTTCCTCTGCCTCAATTTTACAGACATAGACCTTTGAGCTAGGTAACTAGTGAGAGGGGGGGTATACCTTGATCAAATCTTTATCTTTCCCAGCTCTTTAGGTCACCGAGGATGCCTCCCCTAGGATGGACCTTCATCCATCCCTAAAAGTGACGATTTCCCACTAAGGTGACAGTGGTGAGTTATCCTGTTGTTATTCCAATTTCACCTACTTGTCTTGGGATTTGGATAAGTACAAATTGTGCGATAACATTTTTGGTGTTGTTGGTGAGGACAATCGATTTAGGTTTCCTAAATGACAAATATTTGGTAAGATTTTTTCTGAAGCCCTTGTCTTACAATCTTACCTCGCAAATCCACTGAGGGTGATTCCATCGTATTATTTGATGATCTAGGGTTTATCATCTAGTGACTCTGTTGACAGATTCCAAGGTGTCATTGAGAATTCCTAAGTGATAAAATCATGGAATTCTCAAATATTCATAAGCTTTATCCACACATTGATACAAATATATTTCTTGGGTACCCTAATGATGTTCCCTCATAATGGTCTACAGGTTTCAAAAATATGATGTTGACCCATACCTAGCCATTACATATGTTGCAAAGATAATAAAATATGCAAGAAGGGTAAAGGTGGATCATGAAGTTGTGTGAATGTTGTTGTTTTTGGTTAAGATACCATTTGAAATACAATTATGACTTTCAAGGAATATTAAACCCAAAAGTATATCTTCATTCATAGGCATCGCTACAAAATTCCTTGAATATTGGAGTCTAAGTGAGACACTTGAAGATGCCCTCCAAGAACTCAAAGAAACCCTTCAAAATGAGGAATCCTTTGACGAAGATAAAGATTCTTGTTAAGAACAAATGAGGAATCCTTTGACGAAGATAAAGATTCTTGTTAAGAACAAAGAAAAGACTTCTCCAAAATATTGAAAGAAAGCATCTAAAATGATAAGGAAGTGTGCAAGAAACTAGTTCATTTGTGCAAGGATGTATGTGTCTTAATTGGACTTTTTTCAATGAGACAAGAAGAGCATGACCTCAGATTGCCAGTATATGAAAAAAGTCTCAAAACTTTAGGAGAAGAGGAGCTTGCTAAGGATTACTTCTGAGTGAAACAACTTTGTGCCAATATATGAGAGAAGTATAACCAACCTTGGGTCTTATCCAAGATATTGAAGTTGAATATGGATGGAGAGGAATGGGATGATTCATAATATGTAGGTCATGATGGAGATAACCCTATAGATAAGCAAGAATGTAATGAAGAGTTAGATAACAAAGAACCTCCATGTCCTGAGAATCCCTTGAATGAAGAAGGTTTCACAATTCCAGTGAAGGGACCCAAGGAAGGATCCTATAAATGGGATTGTCAATTCGTCAAGGAAGAGCGAGAATCATCCCATAATTCTACTGAAAATAATGAACAAGAGCCTAAAGAAGTGAATCGTGAGGATGAAATACTAGTGTCTGCTCCTATAATTAATGAAGTCATCCAAGATTCCATTCCTCCTACACAAGAAGAAGAGAATGTTTCTTATCATTTTCCTTTTTAGGTTTTTGATGATGCTTTGTTCTGTGATTTGGAAGGTGAAGAAATAAAGGAACCCTTGGATGAACTAGTCCCTCCTTGCTATAATGAAAGTGATGTTGGATAGTTTTCTTAGATTGATGGACAATTGGTTTGGATAGTTGGTTGTAATTTATGTCAACCCTTGGAGAGTGATCTTGTATATGATATTGATGTAAACCCTTGGAGAAGTCTGGTAGGAGATTCCAGTAGCCCCAAAGGTGTGGTTATGAAACCCGAGTTTGTTTAAGGAATTAATACATTAAGATCAATTATTTTTCAGGTGAGACTATTATAGATCGATATTATGAATCATGTCATTTCTGGTGATATGTGGTATGCCACATGGTTCCTCACAGTTAGTGATATATGACCTTGAGAAGTTGGAGAACCCTTTAGAGTATTCTCGAAGCATCTAAGAAGGTAAAAAATAAGTCAATTATTCTAGAAGATCCTAGAAACTCATCAAGAATATTCCTAGTCAAAGTGGTTGCAAGGAGAAATTAATTAAATAATAAAGTGGTTATAAAAATAAATTAATTATGGGTAAAGTAGTTGTAACAAAAAGTTTTCTAGTCAAAGTGGTTGCAACAAGAAATTAATTATGGGTAAATTAGTTGTAACAAATAAATTATGAGTTTACTAATTATGGGTAAAGTAGTTGCAACAAGAATGTGGGTTAGCTCTAGAATAAAGAAAAGGGGTAAAACAATTACAAGGTATCCCTTAAAGGAAGTCACTTGGGAATTATAAATAAGACTTCAATAGACTCTCATTATCACCTATTAAGTATATTGAATATCTACAAGTGACTAAGGTAACCAAGGATATTTGAGGTGAATTTCAGAGGGATGGTGAAGTAAAGAAGGCCAAAAATCCAAGGGAGGATGAAGTATTCTGATGATGTGTTCTAAGTAAACCCCATGGCCACCTCACATTCATTACATATATTTGATGGGTTCTTCCAAGAAATATCTCTCTACTTGGGTATTGACACACCTAATAGCTTCCTTTGGAGGTCCTCCCATACCTAAACTTGCCAAATTGCATAAATTATTGAGCTCGTGTGAAGTTTGAAGGGGATACCCAATGAGAGTTGTTCATTTTGGATTATATATTAAATGATGGCTTACTTTGTATGATTCTAAGGACTTTTCCCCCTTGTGATTGTTGGTTTTACTTGATTCCATGGTTTTGACTGACTTGGGTGCACCTGACATGGTCTTTGGAGGACATCCCTATGATTTCACTCAGGAATTTGTGCACTTCACGTAGGACATAGCATGTGTGATGTAGAGCACTGAGTCACTTGATGAATTGACACCCTTCTGTACATGCTCTGAAAACTATTGGACCTTGGACAAAGGATGTATGAGATGTTTACTTTGTAGATACAGTCATGTTGGCACACATGTGGGAAAGAATCCTACACCTTGGGCATTGTATCCCGAAGGTTATCAGGTATTGGATGGATGACATTGCATCACCACAAGATTGGATAACATGCAGAGACGAGATGCACCTTCATTCCACCTTGGACGTTGGCCTTTTCACCTTGAACATTGAGCATATGGACGATGTTTCCATGGATTGGGGTTGTTTGCCATTGGGGCACCACTTTGATGAGTTTTGGTTTTGATGATGAGCCATGAAATTTGATGAGGAGATGTAATTTTCCTACCTTAATTGGCACCTTGATGATGAGACGTGGCCTTTGGAGGTTTCTTACACCTTATTGGAGCATGACGTCACCTAGTCATGTGGCTTTGGAGAGCTTATTTTGATATTTTAGCATGACTTGTTATTGATAGAATATACTTGAGGAGTCAGCCCCACTTGTATCATGGATTCATTGTTGATTTAGACATTATTGTGGATGTATGTGCTTGGTTACCTAATATATATAGGGAGTGATAATTTTATCAAGACATAAATCACTCACTTGTGAGACAACACTTCTATTGCTCTATTCTTCTCTTTTTTTCCCTAGTCTACTTGTGCACACCTTTGGAGTAATGATGTTGTGGATGTCTTCTCCTATTTTGGATGGATTATTCTTGAGATATGGTTTCTCTTGCATAGCAACTTGATTGGGTAAGTATTCTTCATTAGGTTTAAGTGTTTATTCATGGTGTATTGTTGTAAATATATATTGGTGTTCCATGTTACCTTATTCTTGTGGAAACCCTAGGAGGGATCATAAGTTTTTATTCTTGTCCCTATTCTCATCATCCTTAAATTGGTTGAAGCATTTAAAGACCTAGTTCTATGGATCATAAGTTCTTTCCCCCTAGGGTTATTCTTTGGCTACTTTAAGATCCTAAGATCTATAAGTCTTTGCACCTTAGGGTTTTGATTTAGTTCACTTGGATCAAGAACTAAGAATTTAACAAGAATGAAAATGACACCTAAGCTCCATAAGTCCTTGCACCTTGGGGTTTGTTTTCTTGCAAGGTTTGATCCTAATCCCATGAGTATGTGACCTTAGGACTCCAAACCTTGACTATTCTTGGCTACCTTTATCCATTTTCAAGGTGTGACTTGACTCCATTTCCCAAAGAGATAAAACAACACTAGTCTTAATCTCACAAACTAGTGTAAAACACAAGCCTTTCACCTCTCTCTCAAAGAAACCTAGTAGTCAGATACCTAACTACTCTCCCACTCTTAATCTAATCCAATGCTTGGAAAACTTGATGATTTTATTGTTGTTGTTATATATGTTTTCTACAACCATTGGAGCTAATTTAGATTCATGATAACTTACTTAATATTGTCATTTAAGAAGACTGAATTTACTATGGAACACTTGGATATTTTTCCACTCATTAAGAGTTTCATTTTAAGATTTATTTGTCGATTTTTTGGGATAGTTTCTTTTTGTTGGTATAAACTACTAGATCTTGCGAAAAATTATTCCAACAACCCTCTTGTTATTGGCAACTAGTGTATGGGATCATTGCTCACTTTTATAGACTTCATGATTGTTGAAATCTCTCTCATATCTTCAATCAATCAATTGTCTTATCTTGCTTCAACCTTTCCCTTAAACCTAGCCTACCATTTCAAGTGACTAAGATAGGGGGTCATAGAATTGTCTTCAACTTTCTATAGGATCCCTTGAGGTCATGATGGAATCCTCCCTTGTGTTGGATCTTAATCCATCACTAAAAAAAGGGAAATACTTGTCTAGGTGATAGTGACAAATATTTCCAATTGTTACAAAAGTTTAGTGTCTTGTGGAAGGATTTGCATAAGTAAAAATCATGTGATAATAAGGGATGGGTCCTATTTTAGTGATTTGGTATCCTTAAAATTTCAAAACCAGTTTTGTGCATTAAACAACAATTTTTGAACTCAAAAATTTATCACTGAAGTTCACATCTCTCTGATGTTGTTCTACGTGTCAAGAGTTTTTCCAACTGTGCAAATATCAGTGCAATCAAAGTCTGTATTAGGAAGCTATGCCTCCTCTAAGTTAACCTATGCTTTTGACCACCATGGTACCGAGTGGATGCCATGTCAACTCTCATTACTCATACATGTGGAGTTCTTCATGTGTGGATTTTCAAGGAGATTCTAGAGGGTCCAAAACCCTAATCCTAACTAAGAGTTGAGGCATGCAAAAACCCTAATCATAATCCTAGATGACTATAAGAACATGTTAAATACTAAGTCGGTAGGGAAGGAAGGAGTGTCATTCTTGTTGTATGGATTTATTGTTCCATGGTTGAGAAGAGCCATATAAGCCACATTGTTTGTGGTAACTCAATAATGAGTTTATATATATTTGTATTTGCATTTCATACCTTAAATAAAAGAATAAGGCATAGTCCTCACCTTCTATTTGAGCTTCTCCATACTAAATTTATTGGAATATATCTTGTATTATTTATGTGGATAGTGTGATGTTTATTTTTTTTAACTTTATTTATTTCAACGATGTGAGTATTCTTGCATAGAGAGATGCTTTAGAGCCCAGTATGAGGGAGATGTTCATGTAACATAACTCATTAAAATAATAATAAAAAATTAATATAATAACTAAAAATAAAAGATTAACAATATATATATATATATATATATATATATATATATATATATATATATATAT
>CBVK0102396636.1:0-10837 GCA_900067695.1 Picea abies
TCTTGTGATTGTGTATTTCTCAGTGATCTTGGATTATGCTATTGTTATCTAATGAAATGCAAACATCTATAATAATGGCTTAAACATTAACACTTGTCAATAGCCTTTTCTGGGACTTGGTGAGGAGCACCTTGGATTGCTGCAAAATTCAAAGACCTCAAAAAGATACTCATGGTTGTGTTAGAAGTATTAGTGGGATTATTAACAATTTGTTGATAATTGGTTTGGAACAAGAATTGAATATCAGTGAGTGCTTCTCCAAGACTTTTAAGTAGCCTTCTAGGGGCAAGGCGATTTAATCTCCTCTTATAAACCTTTTCGGGTTTAGGAAAATAATAAATCACTCCTTGTGCAGTGCTCCTAGTAGTATACCTGACAAATTTGTTCAAAGGAGTTGCCACTTGGAAAGGAATCACACAAAATCAACCAATGCAAGTTCAAAGAATTTTAGGGACTAAAGTTTTTTATTGTTTAGTTCTTAAAGATTAAGTGAAGTCGTTTTGACCAAGGATAAATGACTTATCCCAAGCAAGAACCTGCAAAAATCAGCAAGCCAATGCTTGCTGAAAATGCTGCAACACACCCACAAAATGTTTAGAAAATTTATGTTTTGCAACAGAAATTTTCTGCATATAAAAGCCAGAAATATAAAGTATTGAAACGACCTATCGAAGAGCGTTAGCAACCAAAATCTGAATGTGATAAGAACAGAAAAATAAATGGAAAAGCTTATGAAGTTTTAGCAAGTGATGAGGGTAGATCATTGCTCGAATCTATCCCAACAACGCTCTTTGAGATAACCTGCAAACTTCAAATAAAACGTGAGACAAGAGTAGATAATGGATTGCATGCACTAATAACACAACAAATTTAGTATCATTAGCAAATACAAGGCATATAGGCCAGCAACTACACTATTGCTAAACCTAGCTAAGTAAACAAAATTTACCCAAGCAAAACTACTCTATGTTTCACAATAATATTTAAAGAACAGAACAATATCACCTCATAATAGAATAAAACACCAAGACAAAGTCTCGTACTCCACAATTCCTCCAAAGCTTTTCTCTATTACCAAAGGAAGAGGTTGTAGCAACAAAATTGCTCCAAGCTCCTCAAGAACAAACGGAATGGAAGCAAGATGAACAATGAGAGAGAGAGAGATGGTAAGAAAATTGTAGCATAACAATACTCAAGAGAATAGTGTGAAATGAGTGAGGGAGAGGTCTTATTTATAGCTTGAGAGGCAAAGAGACCCCTCTTGGATCTTCGCCAAGTGTCAAAATCCAAGCCACAAAAGAATCTCAAGGAGGGAGGGCGCATGGCTTTTCGGTTCTGAGGGAAAAGTAAGATGGAGTGTGGTGGAGTGAGTGGCACACACTCCAAGGATGATATGGTAGGCTAGGAGGGGCGCATAGGCCAAGAGAAGGACCCACGACTTGTTTTAAAGCAAGTTTCCAACTTTTTGTAAGATGTTTCCACTTTTTCCAAGAGAGGGGTCGCAAATCCCCATGAGGGCGTGAGCTTTCTTGGGTGGATGTGTGTTTGAGTGTGTGGGACACACTCCATGGTGATGTGGGAGGCTAGGAAGGGCGCACCTCATGAGGGAGGGGCCCACCACTTGATTTAAATCAAGTTACTGACTTTCACATGGAAGGGGGGCGCAAATCCCAAGAGGGGCATGAGGGTTTAATTGGGAAGTGAGTCAAGGGGGTGTGTAAAGGTAAAGAAAGGGGTTGGGTAGGTTAGGATATGTCTCTCTCATCATTATTCACCTTTACTTTACTCCATTTACTCAAATTTACAAAATTAACATTTTTCCCATGTCACGGGTTAGCAATTAAAACTATTTTTATTCTGACTAAGACTCCTTGTGGACAAACACTTAGCAAAAGTTGTCCGACTGAGCTGGAACTTTGTCCAAGGATGTAAGGGGTCTCATTCCATTTCTTTTGAGCACAAATACCCCTATCAAAAACCCAAGGACCTAGTTTTTACAATTTTTATGAAAAATTAATTAATTAATTAAATTTTCAACCTTAGGAAATTTTAATTAATTAAAAAAAAACTATCTAGACTCGACGAAATTCCGTGAAACTTTTTGAGTTGTCTTACATGGTCATTTTCATCATTCCTAAACACTAGCCACCAAAGGATAGATTCATTAGGACGCCTTTCACCACTTTGGCGGATTTATTAATAATGGGAGTGAAAAACTCAAGGGAAATTAATAAGGCTAGTTAGGCCAAATTAATAACCTGAGGATAAAAAACACTCAGTGAAAGGAACTCTCTTAATGAAGAAATCCTAAGGTAACTGACCTAATTATGATCCATGCAAACCTATTACATTATTAACCCACGCAAGGGTGCGGAAATTCCATTTACAAAAATAAGGCAAAATTGCCCTATAGAACCAAATAGTGTCTTACTTGTTAGCATCTGACGATGCATATCTTCATGGTACATGGAGTTGACCCCCTAGTTGAATAGGTGGTCAACAGATCCATCACATGTTTATCACTCTTTTCCCGGTTGTGCAAGATCTCATAGGTGCCATCATCCATGGGGATGTATGCATGGGTAAGGCTCATGCTAAGGAAACCCCCAAGGGCGGAAGACCAGCTCCTCAATAGGAGCATCCCACAAGCATCTGGAACATCGATCATTACTACATCCATGAGGAGGTTGATATGTGGAAAATCAATCAGAAAAACCTCAACGTCCTCACACACCCCAAAGAACTTGACCCTTCTAGAATCAATACTGCATACATTTCCATAAGGTCGGGTTGTCTTCAGACCAAGTTGTTCCATCACCTTCAATGACATGACATTTGCATGCCCCATAATCAAGCATACAATTGTTTAAGCAGAGGTCATTCATGCCTAATGAAAAATAGAAGGGAAGATTCTTGTCTCTTTGTCGATCGAGATACATAGTGTTCAAGATGATAGGAGGGTCTTCCTTATCGGTTGGCACCTGTAATACTTTCAACATCTCCCTTTTCACAGAAGGGATCTTACACATCTCTTTCACTGGAACCATCATCTTCAGTTTTCCAAACATGCTTGCAACATCTATATTCAAATGAATCTTGTCTGCAGGAGTTGGCTTAGGAAGCAATTCATGCACCAGGGGTGGAAGTGGTGGGGCCACCTTCTCTATTGATGGAAGAGGAGTGTCAGGCTGTGATGGAGGGCTTTGTTATTGCACAATTTGTACTTGCCTAAAGCCCAAAGCAAATAGACACAATATTAGCATAACAGGGGGTGACCTATCACTGTCACCTTAATAGGAAACCCCTTTCTATTTAGAAGTATATCAATGTACCCCAGGGGAGACATCCCCAGTGACCTGAGTATTTGAGAAGGCTAAGGCAAGAAAGTTCCCCCCTCTCACAAGTCACTCAATTCCAAGAGTTTTTTGTGTCTTATAGAGATGAAGCAAATGAATAATATTGTGTGCTTGCCCAGAACAAGACAACAAAATAGAAAAAGGGTACTTTCCAAGTACCAAAATGATATCAATGCTTCATAAGACAATGAACTCTTAAAAACTATACTAGCTGATATAAAATTGCAGCTGTACAAAAACTTCACAACAGCAATGATAAATTTGTAACAGCCACAATAATTATGCTCCAAAATGCTTGAGAAAAGACTAGAAATAGTAGCTTTAACTAGGCAAATTGATATTAGATAGTCACAAGCAGATTTAGCAATGTCTAGCTAGCAATGTATGTCACTTTTGAGGTTAGTTTGTTGTTGTTAGATGGTTGTAGCAATCTTTTGCAACAGCAGCAAGTTGATTAGTGAATTAGGCTAATCTAAGGTTAGTAGGAGTTGGTGGATGCTCCAAAGAAGATAGTTTGAAAATAGTTTGATCAATCAATCACTAGTAGTGAGTAGACTAGTGCCTTCTAGGGTAATGGAGTCAATGATAGCAGCAGCAACTCTTAGAGGGAAATAGCAATGATAATACTTAGTCAAAGGATGTGGAGAAGATGAGAGAGGTGTTGGTAACCCAAGGCCTCAAACATCCAAGTCCTGGAGATAATTGCTAGAAAGTAAGGAAACTTAGGCCCTAGTGATTTCTCTTTTCCTTAGACAATTTGAAATAAAATATGCAATAGGCAATGTAAGCAGGGTTACTAGAGTGCTACAATGGTAGAGCTCTAGTATCTACTTCTAGATAAGGTGCTCTTTGAGAAATTTAAACAAGTGGAAAATCATAGAGAAAAAGATAATAACTTATGTCTTTCTCCTAGGGTTTCAAGCAAGCAATTTCATAATCTTTAATATGAAACAAGTAAATTCACCATAAGCATTCATTCACAAAAAACAAATGCAGATTTTCTACTTACTTCACCAAGAATAATCAAGCTCAAACCCTAGTTGAAGATTTCCCACCATGAAAATAGCCAAGATACACCAAAAATGCCTCTCCAAGAAGTTGCGCACCACTTAGTTTCAACCAATAACCCTTAAAGAGGACCGAATTTCAGACCACACACTTGTGTGATGAAAGAAGATGAATAAAAATGAGAGTTTTTTCTCTTATTTATACAATATCAATGACCTTTAATTACAATTAGGTCATAAAAAGGCCAACATGGCCAAATTACATTAAAATCCAGTTTTTACTTAAATAACATTAATTAAAATCTAATTTCATCTTCAAAGGTGATGTCATGCCCTTCTAGGGTGACGTTAGGCCCCTAAGGTGGAACGCTAGGCCTCAAGTGCAGAACGTTTGGCCTCCAAAGGCCCAGAATGTTGCCACACGTGCCAACTAGCACACAACTTCCCATCACAAGTGCAAACCCTAACTCTGGGTGACGTCAAGGTCAAAATGATGACGTCATGTGCTCTCAAGGGTCAACGTTCAGGAGGAAAGGCAAAACCCCCCTGGGACTAGGTCAGTCGGAGTGTCCCTGGTGCAATGTCCTTTCTTCCTGGTGCAAGCCTATGGTTTCTCTTTCCCCCTGGTGGGGTCACAACATCCATCTATTGGGCTTTCAGCCCCATGGAGGTCCGACCTAATCATTCCCCCATATATACTTGTTCACCTGGCAAAGTCCTGCAGCAATGACAAGTACGACCTCCAGGGGCTCATAAGTCACAGGGATCATAGCAATGTCAATCACATCTAATAATCAAATTACCCAAACATGTGCATCAAACCCACCTTTACCCAGACAAATGCTCAAAGACGTTATGCAGTTTAACAAGTCGGGTTTGGAGAAGGCTTCAAGATGTCCTAGTGGGCTAATCCTCCTTAAGTTTGGGGTGTTTCCCAGGTGTGAAACAATCTAGGTCATGTAAGCGTGTGTGAAGTAGCATAGGGGAAATGTTTGGGCAAAGGGTGCAGTGATAACAAGGAAATGTAGGTCTTTCAAGTGGGTGCCTTTGTAGAGGGCGAGTTGCACCTTATCATGGATGCCTTTGTTTCCTATCCCATTCAATACCTTTTATTCTTAGTCTTATTGTTTTTTTTATTTTCTTTTCAAGGGAAAAGCTGGGGAACATTGTCCTGGCATGGCCACCAGAGGTGACAGCGTTACCCACAATAATTTTATGGAAATGAGAAGGTTGGCTCATGATGAGACCCCCTTTCTCTTGGCTATGCCACCAAGAGCCACTACCCTGGCTTGGTGACCAGATAGATGGTAGTGTCATACTGCTACATGCCCATGGACCTAATAGGCTGGCTCATGATGAGACCATAGTTTTAAAAATTGGAACAGGCATCGGAACTGGTCGAGGGTCCAACCTGAACCGGAACCGAAACCGGTAATGAACCGATCGAACCGGTTTTCTAAAAAATTCATAAAATATTTAAATTTTAACGAAAATATATATTTTTAAGATTTTAAATCATGTTTCCAAAGCATTAGAGACAATTAGAGACAACATATCCAAAGTATGCTCATGAATATATCAAAATGGCACCAAGTGCAATACATATCTAGAGATCGGAACATAAATACATAATCAAGGAGGCTCTAAATAGCCTCAGTCCTATATAGACCACAACAACAAAAAACATACTAGCAAGACTCAAGACTACAAGTCACTATTTTATTGATCAACATGATCAATGATCAATCATCACTACTGCTAGAAGTAGAAATGGCATGGGCATCCTCGCCCTCGACATCATCATCTGACTCGGACTCGAACTCGGCCTCAGACTCATCACCATCAGGGACATTTGTGACTACACACTCTAAAGTTGCACTAGCTGTAGTAGTACGAGTACGACCGCGACGAGGCACATGAGGTATACGACAGCGACTACGCCTGCCTGCAGTTCCACTAGGGCCTTCCATGTCTAACACTGGAATCGGACCGTAGGGCCCTAATAGTGGATCTGCATCCATCTAAACCTGCCCTGCTAACTCCGCCTCCAAATCATGGTCAACATCAAACTCTGGTGGGTGAGTCTCCGCTACCCAATCTGAAGTTGGATCAACATCATCCAACACAATAGGATCTGAATCGGGTCTTTTTTTCAACAATTGGTTGCGCCTTAGCCGGAGGTTGTACTGCACGAAGACTAGATCATTTAACCCTTTCTATTCTAAACAGTTTCTCTTCTTTGTGCGAATCCTCTCAAAGACAGACCAATTGCGCTCACACCCGGAAGCACTGCAAGTTTGACTCAACACTCTAATTGCAAACTTTTGCAATTGAGGACAATGGCTGCCAACTGACTCCCACCAGTTTGCTGCAAAAAACATAGTTAGTCGAGTTAGTTCCTTGAAGTAATAAAATTTAAAGTATATAAAATTTAAACACTTGAACTTTAAACTTTGGAATCATTACCTGGCTCATCCACATCCCTTGCAATCTTTGCTAGGTTCTTGCTGAAGGTACATGTGGCTCTAGTGAAACAAGTGATTGATCGGTGTATCTCCAACTGATCACTCTCAAAAGGGACCATGTGCTCAAGGCAATCAATCAAGTGATCAAAATCTGGACCAGGGGTCAAATTTTAGCTCAAAAATCAACGTTCTCGGAATTCCCTCAAAACGAACGTGAGCGTAGGCCTCGTCATCACGAACCCAACGCAACTCGTTTCATCTCAAACGGACGTCGGGAGCAAGAGATATCGCGATCTGTTCGAATCGTCAAACAGGCAAAAAAGGGACGCTGACTGTGCAGTCCGTACGGATGCTGACGTGGCATGACCGTACGCTGACGTGGCAGAGGTGACGTGACTTGACCGTACATGCTGACGTGGCATTCATTTATTGGCTGACATTTGGGCGAATGTTGTGACACGTGGCAGTTATTGGGGAAATGGTAAGGTGCCACGTGGCCCAGTCATGGGCTGCCACATGGCACCCCTTTATTGGTTGTTGGTCTATTGGTTTGTTGTTCAAAATTTTGTATAGTCCACCGGATTCGAACCGTGGACCTCCCTCACCGGCTAAGCCTTAACAAAGTCCGCCCGACCACTATGCCATGCATTGGTTTTTGTAATGGATATGGGTTTAAATTTATTTAAAGTTACTTTGTTATACGGTTGGCGCGGGGTCGGGCCGGGGCTTAGCCCCAACCCACGGTTTTCTATGTTTCAACCATATGACCCTTGTACACCATATGCGTGCGGGGTTTTAAATGTTTAACCCGTGGTTTTATGGTGTTGTATGTGACCATAACCGGAGCACGCGGGGGTGGTTTTAAAACGGTTTTGGCAGTTGGCCTTTTTTTACAAATGCACGGTCGTATGGATGACTCACGTGCCCAGGTGCTAGGCGGTTAGGGGCTGGCGCGCCCATAACCGTCCTACAGTTTGCACCGTTGGCGCGGTTGCGCCCGGTGCTAGGTTTTCACGCTATATATTGCGTGTGTGCCAGGTTCATTGGAAAAGAGGTGCGTTTTGGCGAACCAGAGCCAGCAAGCTTGAAGGAAGAGGATGGCAGGAGACCTATCTTTCTCATTTTTTGGCCGATTGAGGTGCCGTAAAAGCCCAGCTAGGGGTTTTTGGATGTCCTAAATCCATTGGCACAGTTTTCAAAGCCATTTGAAGACTTCTTTTGCAGGTTTTTAACCATTTAAAAGAACATTTGCTCACACATGAACATTTAAAAGAAGAAGCATAAACTTGGCACATAATTTATCTGGCATATTTTAACACATGAAGCAAGGTCCTGTAAAGTTTATTTTAATGAAGTAGAGGGTGCTTGCATAGCATAACAAGTCAGCCTTCTATTTTCAGATCATCAAGCCATCTCTAACCTCCCCAGTCACATCTTCTCCAAGTTGCGCTCTATAATGATACCTTGGGTTCAAGAAATACCCAGCTGCATGTATAGGGCGATGGAGTTGATTGTTCCATCTACGATCAATGATGTCCCAAATAGGCCCATACTTGGTCACTCTATCCTTGTATGCTGCCCTTATTTGCGTTGATTTTTCAATAAGTTAGGTTAAGCATGAAGTTCATTCCATTTTAACATTTAGCCATAACCATAAATGTTGCAGCAACTAAGATCACAAGAAGAACCACCATGCACAAGAACACAAGATGTATCCTGGGAAACCCTTCTCAACAAGGGAAGAAAACCCAGCCAAATCCTTTGCTACATTCTTCAAGAGAAAGACCTTCACCACCAAGATAAACCCTAGCACACAAGAGGGTGCTTCAAACCCTAGAACTCTAGTGCCAAAGAGAGGTGCGCACTTTTCCCAAAGAAGTGTACTTGCTGAAATTTCCAAACTCACAAGAAGGATATGATTCCATAATGGGGAATCTTCCTTTACTTATATTAGGCTTGTCCTATCAATAGAACTGTCTATTGGCTCAACAAGGCCGACCTCTCTAAGCCGCAATATAATTATTATTATTATTATTATTAACCAGATTAATTATCTTTTACATTTAATATTAATCACATTAAGGTGGGGTTGACCTGTACCCTTTACATAACAATTAGGGTTATAGGCAGGTTTGACTCTTGAACAATATATACCCAAGGATCTGATATACCCACTAGTGCTCATCCATAGGGATGTCATATCTCTGGTTCACTGCATTACACAGAAGAACCAGATCTTCACACGTTCACCTGTGCTCGTCCACAGGCACATCCACTCTACAGATTTTCTTTCCCACTGCCTCACACAGGAGAATCATCTGGAGTCTTCTCATCAACTCTGCTGCTCAGAGGAGGCTAATACATCATCTTCATTTTTGTTCACATGATGATGCACCCAGCACTTTGGGATTTCACACGTTCATCTTGTGCTCAGCCACAAGCACGTCTAACTCAACAGATAGCCTTTCCCACTGGATAATCATCTAGAGTTCTTCTCATCTCTCTGAATGGAGGAGGTCATCTCTACGTTCCTAGCTCTGTCTCAGACAGGAACCACTTACCCTTCTTAGAGGCTTTCTCTCAGGTTTGTAAGCTGAGAGAAAGACTCGCATAGCTGCAATGATCCACATCTCACAGGTTTGTAAGCTGGAGAATGTCTCACATAGCTGCAATCATCAACAATTTGCTCATTTTCCTGATCCATAGCCTCATATATGTAACCCATGGCCAATTTTTCCCCATCCACTAGCTGCAACACCTTAACAAGTGGCTCGGCAATTTTCACAATTTCTGTTGCTTTTTTCCAAAATCTGGGATCATTAACTTTCTTTTTGGTGTCTTTGCCATCTGGTCTGCGGGCCCACTAAGATTCATTCCATTCATCAGATGCAAACATCTTTTGCAAGTTACTTGATTGGCAAGAAGTGAGTTGCAAATCTAGTGATGGCAAGCCTAAGAAGTTCTCTTTTCTCTGGTTTTTTCCTCATCAGCCTCAAA
The DNA here is from genome assembly GCA_900067695.1 of Picea abies. NCBI lineage: Eukaryota > Viridiplantae > Streptophyta > Pinopsida > Pinales > Pinaceae > Picea > Picea abies. Next base: position 9,826 of record CBVK0102396636.1, read on the forward strand.
ACCCATGAGTGGTTGTAGATGTACTTTGTGATGCTTTTGGCATGCTCTAGAGTGTTTTTGATCCATTCTTGTTTGCCAATGTCCTCAAGCATTAGGTCTATGCAATGTGCAACACATGGGGTCCAAAATATGGTTTTGTGTTTCTCCTCTAACATCTTCCCAACAAGAACATAGTTAGAGGCATTATCTGTGATGACCTGAACAACATTGGCCACCCCTACCTCCATAACAACCTCATCTAATAGCTCAAATAACAAGTTTGCATCTTTGACCCTATCAGATGCATCAACTAATCTCAAAAACATGGTTCCTTGTGGGCAAGAGACAAGGAAATTTATGATAGTACGATTCCTTCCATCACTCCATCCATCTGACATGATGGTACATCCTGTTTTGGCCCATGATACTTTGAAATCTATCAAGTATTCTTCAATGGATGCGACCTCTTTGTGCAAAAGAGATCCCCTCAAATCATGCATACTAGGGCCTTTGAAGCCCCTCCCACAAGCAATAATGGCATCCCACATAGGTTGGTAATATGGTGAGTGGGCAACATTGAAGGGGATATCAGCATGATACCACCATCTAGCTATGTACTCATAAGCAATCTCTCTATATTGTTTCTTCCAATGGTCATCTAAGGTGGGCTAATATTGAGTGGGTTGAACTTGAGAAACATTGGCATTGTCAGAGCCAGAAATGGGGGGAGGTGTGAAAGAGCTTTGGATGGTATTCCTCTTTTTACTTTTAGGCGGATTCATGGTATTTTCACTTTCAAGGGGAGGAGGAACATAATGAAAGGGGTCTCTATTTCTAACACCGATAGAATGAAGAGATGGAGAGTCCTCATAATCAAAAGTGGGGTTGGCTTCCCTCATTTGTGCTACAACCCTCTTCCTCCCTATTTCAGCATGTATAGTTTTTTCCCTAGCCTTATCTTGTTGGTAGTCATTAAGTACTTTTTGCATCTCTTCTCTAATAGGCCCAATAGCATCCAATGGTGCCTCACATG
>CBVK0102396677.1:0-19927 GCA_900067695.1 Picea abies
TACATAGAGGGTCCAAGCCTACTAAGAGGGAGTTCAAAGTGCAAGACAAAGACTAACAATAGACTCTGATCTTGATTTACTTTTTCTCTTATATTCACATAACATCTAAACAACTAGTGAAGCATAACATAGCCATAACTAATACAATGCTTAACTCACACTCCAAATCGTGTACAAGTAACATAACAATGAACTCTCTTGTATCAAAAACCCAACCATTACCTACTTGCATGCATTCCTCTTATGTCTATTGGAGCATGGTAATCATAACAACCTTTCCAACTCACCCACAACCTTGACCATGAATAGTGGGGTTGTTACAAAAACCTTTACAATCATTAATAAAGGTATTAAGGGATTTGGCATGCATAGAAAATTTACAAGTCCTTGACTGCAGTACAAAACAAGTTGGCACATGCAGTAGATCCCTAGTTGGAACATCTGTTGCATCTTGGTGAAAACTCTTGGGTGTGAGTGCAGTGCTAACTTATGGTGCACACAACGTCTTGTCAAAACCTTAGGGTGCCAATAGACCCCCAACACAATTAGTTGGCTCACCCTCGAGGCAATGACATTGCTTTGTTATTAGATGACTAAGGAAATTTTTGGAACCCTTGACTTGGACCGGTGGAACCCCTTCAATAGTTAGGGTGCCAATAGACCCCCAACACTATTTGTTGGCTCACCTAGGAAATGAAATTGCTTCATTACTATCTGACTAAGGAATTTTTTGGAACCCTTGAGTTGGACTGGTGGAACCCCTTCAACAGTCCCTTAGTAAGTAAAATCAATCGATAATTGGCTACTATGATGGATATGTTTGCCTATGCATGTATCTCCAACATTTGATGTCAAAATGTGAAGTATTCATTCCTTGGGGATCATCTTCCCCCACCCCTTGGGTTTGGGATTCCATCTGCATAAGATTCAAAGCAGAATTCCTAGAACCATGTCACATCCTAGGTGTTGTTGTAAACATTTTTTAAGTTAGGTCCTTTACCCAAGAGACATTTGTGGATGTTTTCCATTCACAGATTCTCCACCATTGGAATTTGGGTGTTTGTCGCTACTTGCATTGTAGCTTGTTTCTTATGCTACTTGAAGGTGGCCATTGCTAAGGGGAATCCTTGGGTATGTTGAATCATCAATGCCACAGGCACCTAGAATTTGTGCTTTTCTCTATCACTAGAGGGGAAATAGGTTTGATTCTATAACTTGGCTTAGACTACACCCTGCTCCCTAAGCTATCTTTTGCAGTCTAATCCTTTCAAAATGTGATTGGTAGAGAGGTAATGGTAACTATAAATAGTTGATTTGTTTCTCAATTCTCCCTTAGGCCCATTGTCTAGTTGTGCATGTAATGCATGGGTTGTATGTCGTGATGACCATCCTCCAATTGTACCTGTTTCTATGAGTTTTACCATTCCCTATGATGTCATGTCTTCACACAACCTTCATACCTATATGTCATTGCATTCACATGTGTGTCCATTCGATGACCTATGGGGAGCTAGCTGTCTTTTCCTATAGCATGTACGTTAGGAATTATTGTTCCAACTTGGCCAAATATTCCAAATCTTGGGAAGTACCAACATGTCTTTTCCCACAGATTACCTAATGGTCCTATCCTACTACTCATTATTTCAAGATACCTACCTTTATTATTACCTACCTAATCACTACCATACACTAACACTAGAAATGCATCCATTTACAATGCATCAGACCCTTGCATACCATAATATTCCTTCAGTCATCTATCATTGATCAATCCTTTGAAGGAGTGAAGCTACAATGTTGTCAAATTTGTTGTGCCTACTTCACTATTGTATACTAGTCTAAAAGGTCCTAAACAATACATGTTTATCTTTCTAGGGTACTTTAAAAACTTACTTCTCTACAACAATACCAAATATCTGGGTTATAGAGTTTTTCACAGAATGTTGAGGTCGTGCTTGGAATTCTGCCTCTACTTCTTGACCACATGGCCATGATCCACAATCATTTGGTCCTCTACCATTTCCAATACTTCATCCAACTGCTTCTGAAGGGATTGATCGTTGGATGTCTGTCTCATGATGGCAATTTGCAGAATTGGCACCTCAAATTCTAATGGCATTGCAACCTCCTTACCGTAGACAAACCTAAAAGGCATATGCTTATTCAATCATTTGTAGGTAATTCTGTATGCCCATAGTACTGATGGAATCCATTGACCCGAGTCGTCATGTTGTACACTACAAACCTTATTCATCACATGCTCTGATATCTTGTTAAATGCTTCAATTTTTCCATTGGCTTCTGGGTGAAATGGTGTGATCTTTGGTGATGGATCATGAATTCTTGAGTTAGCGTGTAAATGGTGTCATTCGAAAAATCCATTCCCTATCACTCATAAACACTTTTGGGCAACCAAACCTGGTGATCACATTATCAAAGATGAAGCACACAACTGTCTCTACAATACAATATTTCACCAGCACAAGTTTTGACCAATGTGTCAAGTATTCTGTGGCAACAATAATGTATTGCACACTAGTTCTACATGCAGAAGGACTGATCATACCCATGAAATCAATTGCTCATTTTTCAAATGGCTCTAGTGTTGTGACTGAGAAAAGAGGCAGTTGATCTCTTCAGGAAGGATTCCTTATTCATTAGAAAAATTCACAATGCTTCCAATACTGCTTAGCATTTCCAAATACTGACATCCACCATAACCTTGCGTGCAACACTTTCTAGGTAGTTTCCTTTCCTATGTTGTGTCCCCATACAATACCTTCATGTGCCTCATAGAGGACCATGTCGTGCTCATGTTCTAATACACACCTGTGCAAGATCCCATTTGTGCCAATCTTGTATAAGTTCCTTGTGATCAACTTGTAGTCAGCGCTTTGGGTTAGAGGTTTTTAATGTTGTTCCTAAGTGTATCCCTTTGGGGTGTGACCTATCAATAAATATGTTGCGACTTTTCTAGTTGATCCGACATTTCTTATACCATGAAGAGATTTTCCTTAGGGAACTCATCATCTAAATTACCTCTAGCTTCCACTGACTCTATCATCGAAACATGGTCATGCCCAACATTATGTTTGTTGGGATTGACTATGAGTTCAAGCTCAAATTCCTGGAAAAGAAAAATCCATCCTCATATCCTCCCCCCTAACATTGGCTTATTAACCAAATTCTTGAGAATGAATTGTCAAGTAAAAAACTTGATGGGAGTGTTGAGTAACTAATGTCTAAAATTCTGTAGGAAATAGAACATCGTTATTCCTTCGCACTCCGTGGTTGTATAATTCTTCTCATAATTTGATAGCTTCATGCTAGAAAAATAGTCTGGATGAACAATGTTGTCTTCTCCAAGCTACACAAGAATTGCGCCAAGTGAAATTGAGGACAGATTCACATGCACATGGAACATTTTGGTTCAATCTAGAAATATCGGGATCAATGCAATCACCAATCTCTCTTTCAACATGTCCAATGCCTCTTGGCATTTTTGGTTCCAGACATATTTTGTATCTTTCCACAGTAGCTTCTCCAACAATGCAACAACCTTTGTGTAAATCTATATGAATCATCTATAATAACACATGTTTCACAAATATCCACACAAATCTCTTACAAAGGTGGGGTTCAACATGTCTACTATTGTTGTAATCTTTTCTCGATCTACCAACAAGTCTTCCTTGCATAGGACATGTATCACAAACGTTCCAAACAGTGTATAGAAGATGCACTTTTTTAGGTTTAACGGTATTTTCAACTACTTGCATCTATCCAACATCAACCATGGTACCTACATATGCTCCTTAAGTAGGATGAACACCATCCAATCATATAAGTATACCTCAATAAAACTATGCATGAATTCCTTAAAGGTTGTGACCGCAATTCTAGAAAACACCGCAGGTGCATTCTTCAGGCTAACTGGCATTATCATGTATGAAAATGAGCCCCACATCTTGTAACATCCTAGCTCAGTTTTCATCTTCAATTCTCTCCCCATGCACTTCCTTCTACTTACATGGTGCACATCTCATCAATGTTGGTCTCCTGTCCTCGATACATATTATCAACATGTGGGTCAATTTATTTTCAATTATAGGAACTCCCAACACCTTAAAAAAACAACACAAGAATTCACTTACCTGGTTTTCTAATTTATCCTTGGGGTAAGTGTTGCGTTGTGTTTCCTCGCGTGTTGTGTGTCACAATTCTTCACATGCACATTCATCTTCCATTTCCCTCTGTGCTATACATTTTAATTCTTGAAGCACTTGAGATTATTCTAGTTCCCTCTACATCATACATTTAAATTCTTCATGTGCATGGGCCTCTTCTAGTGCCCTCTACATTTTACATTGAAACATTTGCATGTGTTGTCATCTAGATCCCTTCTGCTAGATCCACTCTTTCTTTCCTCTTTTCTTCTTCCCCCTTCTTTCAAACCCGCTCTCCCCTCCACATGGGGGGATTTACTCTTCCATTCTATCAGACTCCATGAACATTGTCCCCTTCTCTACAAACAACATCTTGATCCACAAATGGATTTCAACAATTTCATTCTAGGGCCAGTTGCAAACTTTCTTTCATCAATATTAAAAGATTCACTACATTCAACAACAAACTCAACAATATACCCTTCATTCACATGATCAAACCAAAAATTGATAGCTTTGGATGACTTATGATCCACATATTTTAATCTATTGACCACAACTTGGTCCCAAACCAGTGGTTCTTGGGCTCTCCATATAGACCACAACTTGGTCCCAAACCAGTGGTTCTTGGGCTCTCCATATAGAGTTAATTTTTTTCTGTCTCTTTATCCACTCATGCAATAAACATGGAAGCTTAGAAAATAAAATTTCATGCAGATGTGAATATATGCACCTTTGTTAATTTCCATCGCTCAAGGTGGATCTGAAGATTATTGGTCTCTCATCATGCAACCTTATCCTCCTTCCCAGGTATCCAGTCTTCTATCTCCTTCTTGGAAGGTTTCCATGTCATGTCCTTCCTTCAACATGTAGCACAAAACCATCAGATCCCAACAAGGAAACTAATTGTTGGTTCAATATTTCATACCTAGGGTTCAAAATGTTATACCAGTGCCACCATATTTAATCTTCAATGAATAAATAAGGTATCACCCAAGACACCATGAGAATCATAAAGACCATAAGTTTCGTGCAAATCATGAAGGAACAATAGATAAAGGAAACATCTAACTCAGAGCCATGCATTCATTTCACATTCATTCATAACATCTGTATAAGTTTTGTGCATACTACTACACATCAAACATACATTCAGACTAGAGTCCATTGTATATAGAGGAAAAGATGCTTCATTCATTAAACTCAACATCATTCAGATACATTTCACTACACAGGGGGGCTAAGCCTTCTCAAAGCACTTTCAAATTGAAAGAGATACCAACAATATGCTCTGATCTTGATCTACTTTTTCTCTCATATTCACATAAAATCTAAACAACTAGTGAAATAGAACATAACCTAAAATATACAATGCTTAATTCACACTTCAACTCATCTACAACTAACATAACAAGGAACTCTCTTCTACCAAAAAATCAACCCTTACCTATTTGCATGTATTCCTTTTACGTCTATTGGAACGTGGCCTAAGGTATTGGATAACCGATAGTATTTTCTCATGGAATTACATATGATGAAATCTATTTAATGGCTTGAGATATTGCATTTTAACATGTCTCATTGTATATTCCTTATGTGGGGCCATAGAGGGCTAGGTGGTTGGTGTAGTATTGAGTGCATTATGTAGCATGATGTGGGCTAAGAAAGAATGATCTTGTTGTTCATTACTCCTCTTATGAGCATGCCTATTAAATTGTATTGTAACAATTTACTCCTCTTATGAGCATGTCTTTGAAATTGTATTGTAACGATTGTTAGTTTCTCATAAATACATTGAGTTTTCTTTTCAGTGTGGGGTTTTCTCCATACGAATTTCCCCATTAAACTTTGTTTTCTATGTGTTTGTTTATGTGCTATTTATATCTCTTTTTTTAACAACATCCTCTTACCCCTCCACCTTAGCTTTGGACATATTTTCCTACCATGACTAGAAATCCATGTTCCATGGGTGATGAGGTGAGGCCATGAACTATGTAGTAGTTCTAGTAATGGTGCACAAACAATAAATATTCCAACTAGTGCAGTAATGATGAAACCCAAAATGCACCTCACCTCAAGCTCAAGATGTAATATTAAGCAATAGAATGCATCATCTGAGAAAACCATCTCATTTTTTACTGTCAAATCCTGTGGGGGGTGTCTATCTATTGTCCTTGACTTTGTATAGGAATCATATATTTCCAGTATCCATCATAACCCATTTCCACTGTGATCAAGCCTCGATCCCCCCAACGCCACCACTTACTATGTCTTCGACATACTCTTTTCATGTCCTTTCACATTTAATTTGGCAATGATGTTTTTTTATAGATGTGACGGGGAAATTTTAGTGGAAGTTTTTGTATAAGGGCTGTAATGGTGTGATGTTTAGTGGAAGTTTTTGTATAAGGGCTGTAATGGTGTGATGGAATAACTCCTTCATCTCTCTAATTAGGGGTGTCTACCAAAAGTGGGCATGTCGTTGATCCACTGTTTTCCAATCTGTTTGTTAGGAAAGAAGGGGAGAAACGATGTTTTAAGCCACACAACGTTGCTTCTCCCTTTCTTTCCTAACAAGGGGATGTGAATATGTTCTAGTTTTGTACCATGGATCGACGACATGCCTTCTTTTGGTAGACACCCCTAATCAGAGATAAGTAGGTGTTAGTACTTTGTAAGATTCCAATGCTTATACAAAAAATTCCATCAAACATCCCCCATGGCATCTATAAATATCATCATTGCCTAAAGAATTGTGAAATGACACTAGAAGAATATGTCAAGCATGTACAAAGTGGTGGAATTGGAAAATCTAGAATTGATCATGCTGGATATGGGGTAGGAGGGATAACGAAAATCCATGATTCCTATACAAAGTCACGAAGAATAGTGGGACAACTATCATGTTGGAGATATGGTAGGAGGGATAGCAAAGATCTATGATTCCTCTACAAAGTCATGAAAAATAGTGGGACAACTTCCACATGATTTGACAGTAAGCCGTGATATGGTTTTCTAGAATGATGCATACTATTGTTTGACATTTGAACTTAAGGTGATAGAAATTTTGGGTTTCAACATTACTACACGAGCTGAGATGCCTATTTTTTTTTGCACCATGGAAGATATACTGCGTAGGTCATGGCCTCACCTAACACTCAATATTCTGCATAACCAAACTTCTTAATAAGCTTCTAATGTGGCTGCAACATACATGAAATTGTCACAATGGGTTGCTTCTTTGATGCCGATGAAATCACACCTGAACTAAGATGGAAGACATATCCTAAGTACTCTTTCTGTCATCAATACTACCTGCAAAATCATTGTCAGTATATCCAATCAATAAATCATTATTAGAGCTAGAATAAAGTGCTCACATCTCCTTTTTCTTCATAAAAATTAGCTTGGTGCTTTTTGTTTTCCAACAATTGCATTCATAATGGCCAAGTCTTTTACAATAAAATCATTGAATTTGGGATTTTCTAGGTTTCTTACCTCCATCATTACTATAGGTATCTCTTCCTTTGTTATTTGCATAAAAAATCTTTCTTGACATCTTCCTCTTCTATTTGCTTGTCCAAATTCTCAACTTCATGACTTTTATGTTTGGAAATATTGACCTTTCTTTAAAAATATTGCTCAAAAGATTTAGTCAATAGATTTATTCATCCTTTACTCATCAGATTGAAGAGATCTCATAAGCTCATTTATAGACAACTAACTTAAATATTTATACTCTTCAATTACAAAAACAATATCATTGAATTTTGTAGAAAAACTTCTTAAAACAAAATTCAACAATTTTTAAATCTCTTAAATATTCTCCATAAGCTTTAATTTGATTTAATAGTGAAAATATATTGCACATATTTTGTGTGCAAAGAGTCTCAAACTCTCTTGCAAAATATCACAATTTAATAAGTTTTACTTTATCCATCCATTCATATGTCTCAAACTCTCTTCTCAGATATCACAATTTAATAAGTTTTACTTTAACCATCCATTCATATGTTTGTTGTAGTACATCCCATAACTCATTTGATTTTGTTGTTGCAACTAGTCTTTGAAAAATAGAATCATGCATTGCTTGTTCAATGGAAAAATGGGATTTTGGGTCATGTTTTCTGAACTTAAGCATCAGATCTAAACTTTTTCTACAAAGTTTAAGAATTTTTGTAAAAGAAACAAGGTTTTCATTTTTATGCTCCAAAAACCATAATTTCACCTTTAAAGATCAGTATTATAGATTCAAAAATATTAGGAGACAATTATTGTTGTTGTCCATTGTTGATGTTTGAGTAACATAGGGAAGAAATGTTTGTTGATGTTAATTATTATATTTATAATATAAAATATATAAAATATATATAATAAATAAGTAGTTATTTATTATCCAAAGATTCATTCTTTCATAGATGATCACCATATATTCTCTATATATATGATAAATTCATCATTATAATAATCAATTGATCAGTCATATAATTTCATACAAAAATTTAAATTTAACATGGTATGAGATCACGACCGAGCTTGACTCCCTTATAAGAGGACCCAAGAAAATGAGAGAGACTGAAAGATAATCACACGAACAACCGCCTACGTAACCTAAAAGATACATTGCAAGCAAACAATAACATGTTACCTGCCTCGAATATTGCTACCTTGGAAAGTAAATTAGATTACCAGGGGATTTGTGAAGATCATTATGCCCAGAATGAGGCAAATGTTGAAGAAGATCTACTAGTGAAGTTTGAACAGAATCCTAAACCTTATATCGTGCAGGATGATGGTGACTGTAATACTGATCACGATAAATTACAAGCCTCAATAAACTTGCGCAACTCCAAGTGCGAGGAAGCAAGTTATCTGGAGCCACGGTATACTGAGTTACATGCGCGAGCAGACTTTAGGGTATTCTATAATAAACCACCTCAAAGTTACAGGAACCCTAGGTCCGTAATATAACCAAACGACATTGATATTCAAGGCCGAACACTGGACCAAACAATGATGTATTCTGGAAATTTCGACAGTAAATATAGTCGTCCAAATATTGATGAAATGCTGGATGTGTGTTGGTAATAATGGAAGACAAACACTACTCCCATAAGCACATGCAAAGTATTCCTGGCTTGGACAGGTCCATAGAGTATGGTTTTACTTGACTGTCAGATCGATCATTCTACAAAATTATCCTACGACGATTCCAATCCATCACAATCTGTGCAAATGACAAGCTGTGACAAGAAACAAAATTTAGGGTTCAATGTCGTGATGAATTCAACCATTTTAAACGCAGTTAGTTTTTCCAGTCATTCGACTTTGTTGGGGCATGGATTTTCAATCTGCATGAGGTCCATGGTTTCCCGTCTTAACATTTGATAACATGGTATCACTAGGTCAACTGTCATAATTCCCATGTGTGCACAAGCTCTTGGCCAAGCTTGGCTATAGCAGAGATCACATGAGATGGTCCAGATGCGGGAAGAGAAAGCATGGTCAAGAGTACGATCTCTAACTTGTGATATAGTCAATTATTGAAACACTGATCTAAACTTTGATTGCTCCAAAGTGGGTTCGACCTGATCAAAAGTGTTCCAGGGGGAGTGCCTATGACATTTTATTATTGGAGTTCCCATGAATGCAGGAATTTTTTTACCAAAGAGTAAAGATCCTGGGATCTAATATTACATAGACCACTCACAAAATTGGTGATTATAATCATCAAAGAGGACATGGTCTTCTTAGAATTGCATCATATTTGATGGTGTGAAGATAGGAGCATACTTCAATACACATCCTTAAATGTGTGCATATTTGAACTCTATGGCACTTTAATCAAGTAGCGAGTATCGAGTTCAAGATAGGTTCCTATAATAAATAACAAGAGACAAGAGACTCGAGTAGATTTTTTTTCTTTCCTCTTAATTAAGAAATTATTATAGAGATAAAAGTTGAAACAAGAGGAAGAAGCCTTCATTAAGAAAGAAATTTGAAAGAGTACAAAGCTAGGTTGTGGCAAGAGTGTCCTCCCAGAAAGAGGGAGTGGACTATGAAGAGTTGTATAAATGTGGAGCTCCCCCAAAAGAAAGTTTATATACTTCAAGGACAAGTTGAGAATTATGGAGATTACTCCCTAGGGAGTGTTGATATTCTTGGGTTGTGGATAGTTAGTGTGATATTCTTGGGTTGTGGATAGTTAGTGTGTTTATGGACATGTTTGATAGATTGCTCATGTATCATGGACTAACATTTTCTGAAGAAAATGATCCAGGAGTGACATTCTCTTGTGGCACATATGGTGACATGATCAATAATATAAGGTATATTAAATATATATGATAAATAAATAGTTATTTATTATTCAAGGCATGCAATGTTGAAATTATGATTTAGACAATTATAGTTAGAAAAAATAATGAAAATATGACAAACCATACAAATATTGAAGCAAAACATCAAAAAAATCTTCTTGAATAAGGCAAATATATATATATGTGTGTGTGTGTGTGTGGTATTTAGATTTCTACAAATATGAAAATTACTACAAACCATCTGAAAGTAATTTTGAGTAATTAAGATTATCATCTCTAACAATCTGTCAACAATTAGATATTACAATAATAGAAATTAAGCATTATATTCATAGGTGTCAATTCTAGACCTAGACCTAAGTGGAGACATGTTGTATTCTTTCATACATGGTTAATAAACTTTGAGGAGGATAGGTGTTTATCCCATGTCAAGTTTAAGGGGGCAATGTTGGGTTAGTCTTGACTAGGTAACACAATAATTAAGATAACCTTGACTTTGTCCTTGATAGGTTTGCTGAGCTAACCCATGGTATTCCATAACCCATTTTATTTTTCCATGTTATTACATAAGATGAAGTCTATTTAATTTCTTCATATACTCCATTGTAATATGTCTCATTGTCTATTCCTCATGTTGAGTCATAGAGGGTTGGGTGGCTTGTGTAGTCTTGAATGCATTATGTAGCATGCAGTGGGTGAATAAAGAATGAGCTTGCTACTCATTGTGAGGATGTCTCTGAAAGTGTATTGTAAATGTTTACTCCACTTTTGAGCACCACTCTAAAATTCTATTGTAGTTGTTGTTAGTTGTTGATAAATACATTGAGGTTTCTTGTAGTGTGGGGTTTTCTCCATAGGGATTTCCCCATTACAACTGGTTTCGTGTGTGTTTGGTTATGTGCTATTTCACTCCACCTCAACTTTGTACTTGTATGCTTGTCATACTAGAACATATGTGTTATTTCACTCCACCTCATCTTTGTACTAGTATGTTTGTCATACTAGAAAGCCATGTTCTAGTGGTGACGAGGTGAGGCCATGCCCTACGTAGTAGGTCTAGTAATGATGCAAAAAAATAGGTATCCCAACTACTGCAGTAATAGAATGCATCATCCCAAAAATGATCTCTTCTCCATAACTTTATACAATATCATAGATTTCCACTATCCCTCATAACCCATTTCCACAATGATCAAGCCTAAATAATAATGTCTACCAAAAGCATACCTAGGGCAGATCCACTTTTCCCAAATTTACAAGAAGTTACAAGTTAAGAATAACAAAAATATATATTAAAAAATAGGCAAATCAACTTTTCCCAAATTTACAAAAAAACTACAAGTTGGGAATAACAAAAATATATATTAAAAAATATGAAAAATAAAATAATTAAAAACTTTGAAAATCACTTTGATATTATTGAAATAAGCCCTTTAAAAGGAGGTGAAGGGTGAAGCGACCATTGTTCCATCTCGAGCAAATATGGAACATGGATGAATCAATAGAATTTTCCATCCATCATTCAATTTAACACACCATACATTGAAACTTGAATGATTTTACCATACATTGAAACTTGAATGATTTTGTTAGGGACAATAAAGAGTTTTAGAATTTGATACAGTGAAAAAAAAATACATTGAAACATAAAGATAATAATAAAAAATTAAAAAGAGTGAATTTGTTATAGTAAAAAGTAATACATAATAACATAATGATAATAGTAAAAACTTAAAAAGAAAAAGACCATGATTGGTTATATTATTAGAGCAAGTCTCTTAAATAATAGAAAGAGATGGAGAGAGAATTTGATACAGTAAAAAAAATATAAAGATAATAATAAAAACTTAAAAAGAGTGAATTTATTATAGAAGAAAAATAGAAAGAAATGGAAAGAGAATTTAATATAATAAAAAAAAAATACATTAAAATATAAACATAAAAATAATAATAAAAACTAAAAAAGAGTGAATTTGTTATAGTAAAAAGTAATATAATAAAACATAATTATAATAATAAAAACTAATAAAAAAGCCAAAATTAGTTATATTATTAGAGCAAGCTTCTTAATGATAGAAGGAGATACAGAGAAAAGGTCGGCCCTTCCAGATTTTTCTATGCCCACGTAATATCAAAATGGATAAATCAATATAATTATTTATCCATCATTCAATCTAGTACACTATGTATTGAAACTTAACGATTTTGTTAGAAATGATCATAAATTTTAAAATTTTATATTATAAAAGTAAAACATCATGATAATATTAATGAATTTTAGAATGTGATATTTATTTTTTAGAAATATGATACAATAAAATGGTAAAACATACAATAAAGCATAAAGATAACACTATTGAATTTATCAATTTCCCACCTTTCCACTCACAGTCACCTCTCACACTCAACATCACCTCTCACACTCAACATCATACCTCTTACACTTAGCAATGACATTCACACGACTAGATTCATCAAAAACTCTAAAAGAAGTGAATTGTGTATCATCCATGAATTTTTTATTTTTTTTATAAGTTATTTTTAAGGTTTTAGTTATCTAGGGTTTTAGCTAGAAAGTGTTTCACATCAAAAAGAAGAAACACTTGATGGTTTTTGTGGTCCATAGTTTTGATAGTGTTTAAAGAAAAATTGTATAAGTTTTTAGTTTTTTCACACCAAAAATAAGAAAACTTATGGTTTTTGTGGTCCATAGTTTTGAGAGTGTTCAAAGAGAAATTGTATAATCTCTTAATTTTGAGAACGTGTCTCAAAATTCATGATTTTTAGGTTGTCCTCTCCTAAACTCTATGAGAGAGCTTCCTAAAAACTCAAAGTGTTTTCGTGTAAATATGTTTTCAACAATTAAAAAAATTTCCAGTTTGTATAAGTGAATTCAATATTATCAACATAGATCTATCTTAGCTTTAGATTTATGGAGTGTAGTGAAGATGGATCTATGCTTGATTATTGTGTCCATTGATTAATTGAGTCTACTTATTGTTTATATGTGCTTTTTTATTTATATATATTTTAATATTTTTTTATTAATTTAATATTAATTTATTATTTTGTGAATTTTTTAATATTATTTTAATGTTTTATGTTACATGGACATCTCTTCCACAGTGTGTTGTAGAACACCTTTTAAACACAATAACCATAAAATATATTGTTAATTACTAATTTGCTAATTAGAAATTTAAACTTACACTTTATATTTTACTAATTAGAAATTTAAACTTACAATTTATATGATTAATTGTTATACCCAAATTATCTTATTATTATTTAACAAATTCATAAACCTATTTATATTATTTTCGAATTATATATATAAAATTTAATTTTAATAAAATTTTATTATTATGTTTAATTATTATTATTATTATTATTATTATTTTATCTTTAATATTAATTTCAATTTCTATTTCTATTGTCCTTGTCCAATTATTAATTATTCTCTCTAATGAAAATGTGTGCTTATATTATTCTTTAATTTCTATTGTCCTTGTCCAATTTATTACTTATTCTATGTAATGAAATGTCCTCCAAGTTATTCATTATTCTATGTAATGGAAATGTGTGCTTATATTATTTTTTTTTTAAAAGTTTATAATTAAAATTTAATATTAAATTTGTCTTCAAATTAAAAAAAATATAAATTAAATTCAATTAATTATAATAAAATAATGTACATTTGCTCACGGGGGCAGCTCAATTGGCAAGTGTCATGAAAATGAATTTCCATGAGGTTTTGAGTTCAATTTCCCCCGACTTACCTTGTGTGCCACATAAGGGGCATCGTGGACACACCTAGAGGTTATAGTGGTAGCGGTTGGATAACACAACCGCGGTTGGATAACACGGCCACGTGTAACGCAAGCACATGCCCAACTAATTGCTGATTCCTAATAATAATACAAAATAAAATAATATTTTTAGAGTACAAAACTTAAGAAAATGTTAAGGATTGGCATCTCTAGAGATTTGATCCCTCTTGATGCTTGATAAATCAGAAATTAAAATAAATCTAAACTGATCAAATATATCATCAAATAAAAAATAAATTAAATTTAACTAATTATAATAAAATAACATATACTTAATAAATAACTAATTTTCCAGTTAGGTCTTAGTAGACGTTCATCATCATCATCATCATCATCATCATCATCATCTCATCATCATCATCATCATCATCATCATCATCATCATCATCATATTTTTATTCTTCCAAAATCAAATTTACCTCAAATTAAAAATAATCAAATCAAATTCAAGTAATTATAGTAAAATAATATATACTTAATTAAATAAGATACACTTAATATATACTTCCTAAGCGTCCACTCGGCCTTTAATTTCAACCCAAACACAATCCGACTGATGAACTTTTCAACATTTGTGAAAGCTTCGGGTTATCTTTTAATGGAACCATATGTCATGAAGGAAAGAACACATGAGGGATGGTGCAAAGTTTGTCAATCAAGAAATTGTTTCTATGGTCTTCATTCTTCTTGAGTTTATTATTGTTTTACATTTTGATCATGTGCAAAGTTGGCTAAGCACCTTTAAAAAAAAATATTTATTTTTTTCTTTTATATATATGATTATTAATATTGTTTTTGTTTAAACATCATATTTAGCACTATAGTTTCAATGTTCATCCTTTTAACATTTCTTTTTGTCTAGTTTTAAGTTGTGATGTGATTATAGAATGATGGGATTTTTCACTTATGTCATTGGGATTTTGTTGATATGCTTCTCAATTAATCAATCACATTTGATGATGATGATGATGATGATGATGATGATGAACGTCCACTAAGACCTTGACGTTTTTTTTAATAGTATCTTTATTTTGCAAAATGGTTTCTTCCATTATTCCCCAAATCAAGTCATAACCACTTATTTTAATTACTTTTAATTTGGTATTTTTACTAATTGTTTATACTTAGATGTAAGTCTTCAATCCACACCAGCTCTCATTGACACAAATAAATATTTGTTAGGAGAAATGAAACACTTCAATCAATTAAATTAATTATAGTATAAAATAATTTTTTTGTTAGGAGAAATGAAACATTTCAATCAATTAACTTAATTATAATATAAAAAACATGAGTTATATACCTTTGTGTTTTCTATAACTCTAAGAAATATTATTTTTCCTGGTCTTGTAATGACTAGAGTAGTAGATTGATTATATTTTAGTATTCTTTTCATTCCAAATTTCACTCACTTTAGAGAAATTTGGTGATGATATTAGAAGGTTATTCGATGATGATACCATAAGGAAATTTGGTGACAATACTTACACTTGAAGGTGAGTAAAATGAGTTTGAAACTCCCATATGAACTATTTTGGTGAATGGGAAGGAATCCTCGTAAACCAACAAGATGGGTTGTTGTTGTAACATAGTGGTGCACATTTTGAGAACATCTAGGAGCTTATATTGTGCTAGTATATGTTGAAAATATACAATGGCACTTGTGGGGTTCAAAAAGAAAGATCTCATCCTCGAGTTTTGAGGGGGAATACAATAATGAGAAGATGTATGAGATGTTGGTGAAAGGGAGGGGAATCTAGTTTACATGCATTATCACCCCTTTCTAAATGTGATTGGTAACAAGGTAATGGTAACTATAAATAATTGGGTTGTTGCTCAATTCTCCTGCATGACCCATTTTCTAGTTGTGCATCCGATTCGGGGGTTGTTGTGATGACCATCCTCCAGTTGTACCTATTTCTAAGAGTGTTTCTATTCCCTTTGATGTCATGTCTTCTCACAAACTTCATACCTATATATTGTTGCATTCTCCTGTGTGTCCATTCGACCACCTATGGGGAGCTAGTTATCTTGTTCGGTAGCATGTACGTTGGGAATTATTATGCCAACTTGTTGGAATTTTCCAAATCTTGGGAAGTACAAACATATCTTTTCCCATAGATTACCTAATGGTCCTATCCTACTACTCATTATTTCGAGAGACCCAGCTTTACTCTTACCTACTTGATCACTACCATATGATAACACTGGAAATGCATCCATTCACAGTGCATCAGACCCCTGCTGACCATAATATGCCTTGAGTCATATATCAATTCCTTTGAGGGACTGAACCTAAAGTTTTTTCAACTTTTTTGTGCCTTCTTCACTGTTTTATACTAGTCTAAAGGGTCCTAACAAATGCATGTGCATCTTGCTAAGGTGCTTCAAAAACTTGCATCCATACAATAATACCAAATATCTAGGTTTCACGGTTTTTCACTGAATGTTGAGGTCATGTAGGCGTTTTATCTCTACTTCTTGACCATATGGTTGTGATCCAAAATTAGTTGGTCCTATTCCAGTTCCAATACCTCATCCAACTGATTTTGATGGGATTAGTCATCGAACATCTGTGTCGCGATGGAAATTTGTAGAGTTGGTACCACAAATTCTAAAGGCATCACAACCTCCTTACCATAGAACAACTTGAAAGGTGTATGCTTAAATTCAATCATTTGCAGGTCATTCTATATGCCCATAGTACTGATGGAATCCGTTGATCAGAGTTTTCACGTAGTAAACTACAAACCTTAGTAATCACATGCTCTAATATCTTGTTAAATGCTTCAACTATGCCATTGGTTTGTAGATGATATGGTGTGCTCTTTTGGTGATGTATCATGAATTATTGAGTTAGTGTGTAGATGGTGTGATTCAAAAAAAGCATACCTTGATCACTTGTAAATACTTTCGGGCAACCAAATGTGATGATAACATTCTCAAAGATGAAGCATACGACTATCTCTAAAATAAAATATTTCACTGACACAAATTTTGGCCAATGCGTCAAGTATTGTGGCAAAAATAATGTATCAGACACTAGTTCTGCATACAGAAGGACTAATCAAAACCATGGCATCAATTTCCCATTTTTCAAATGGCTTTAGCGTTGTGACCGAGAAAAGAGGTAGATGATCTCTTTAGGAAGGCTTCTTGATTCATTGGAAATATTTGCAACGCTTACAATATTCCTTAGCATTTCCAAATACTAAAATCCACCATAACCTTTCCTACACCACTTTCTAGGAAATTTTCTTTCCTACATTGTGTCCCCCCACAATACCTTCATGTCCCTTGTAGAGGACCATGTCACACTCATGTTCTAATACACATGTGTAGGATCCCATTTATGCCAATGTTTTATAATTTCCCTGTGATCAACTGGTACTCAATGCTTTGGATCACTAGTTGTCGGTGTTGTGCCTCTGGTGTGTGCCCTGTGAGTAAGTATGATACAAATTTGCTAGTTGATTTGACACCACTTTGACCCTGAAGAGATGTGACTTAGATAGCTCATCATCTAAATTTCCTCTAGCTTCTTCTAACTCTATTGTCAAAATATGGTCGGGCAAAACACTATTTTTGTTGGGCTTGACTACGAGTTCAAACTCAAATTCTTGGAAGAGAAAAATCCATTGTCATATCCCCCCCCAACATTGGATTATTAATCAAATTCTTTAGCGCGAATTCGTAAGTAAAAACCTTGATGGGAGTGATGAGTAACTATTATATAAACTTTTGTAGGGAATAGACCATCTTCGGTCCTTTGCACTCCGTGGTTGTATAATTCTTCTTAGAATTTGATAACTTCCTGCAAGAAAAATAGATTGGATGATCAATGTTGTCTTCTCCAATTTATACAAGCACTATTCCAATTGTGATTGAGGACGGATTCACATGGATGTGGAATATCTTGGTTCAATCTAGAAATGTTACGATTGATATAGTCACTAATATCTCTTTTAGTGTGTCCAATTCCTCTTGGCATTTTTGGGTCCATACATATTTTGTATCTTTTCACAGTAGCTTCTCCAATAGTGCAAAAACCTTTGTGTAAATCTATATCAATCATATGTAATAACCTGTGTCTCACAAGGATGCAAAAAAATCTCTTACAAAGGTGGGGGTTATCATTTCTACTATTGTTGTAATCTTTGCTTGATCTACTAACACGTCTTCCGTGCATACAACATGTCCCAATAACATTAAACCAAATAGTGTATAGAAGATGCACTTTTTAGGTTTAACATTAGTTGCAACTACTTGCATCTATTCAACATCAACCATGGTACCTTTATATTATCCTTAAGTAGGACAAACACCATCCAATCATCTAAGTATAACTCAAGAAACTTATGCATGAAGTCCTTAAAGGGTGCGACCATAATTCTAGAAAACACCTCAGGTGCATTCTTCATGCCAAATGGTATTACTGTGTATGAAAATGAGCCCCACTCTATTGAAAACATTGTATTGGATCCATCTTCTTCCACTATTCACACCTAATGATAATGTGAGAATCCATATATGAATGATTAAGATTCACGCCCACCCACATTCTCTAATACTTCATTTATAAATGGTGCAGTAAAGTGATCATGTACAAATGTTGCATTTAAGCTACACAAGTATACACAAATTCTTAGGTCACCCATATTATTTGGTTGCACCACCATCACGATTTTCTGGGATGGATCCTCCATAGGGACAATGATCTCCACCTTTATAATTCGATCTAAATATTTGCGCACTTTCTCTTTGTACTTTGAGTTTAGCCAATATGGTATCTTCTTGACTAGCTTAGCATATGGCTTCAACCGAATATTCATCTCTCCGAGGGATCTTGCAATCCCATTCATTTCTAAAAAAATCCTTGGAAATAGTTCTTTAGACTCTTTCAACAAGTCTCCCACTTGTCCCATTATTTCATGATCCTAACAATCACCAATAATGTCCATCTTAGGCACTTATTTTGTGCCTATATTGTATTTTTTTTTTAATCATTTTGTATAGTCTAGTGCAATGCTACTAGAGCCATTTACTTCCACTTTGTTCTCACCCTCAATCTTATTTACAAGTGAGTGCATGAAGTTGGTGGACAATAAAGTGGGAATGGTGTTAGTAGGAATGCACACCTACAGGAACATGTACGTGTTTCTAGGAACATGCATGCATTCTTGATGTGAGAAGTTTGACAAATAATGAACCTCCACTCAACATTCCACATAGGAACGTTCGCAAGAATGTGTGCACATTCCCGTTCTTAATAACATCTGTGCATTCTTAAGAACATGTGCACGTTCCTAAAAAAATGAAATTAAAATAATGCACATACTTTAGGAACACTCATGTGTTCCTAAAGCGCACACATGTTATTATGAACATGAATGTGCATGTGTTCATGTTAACATAAAAAATTCCTCTCTTTTTCTCTCCCTCTCTCTGGCTCTTTCTCTGTCTCTATCTTCCCCCTTCTCCCCCCACGTCTCTTTTCCTCCCCCTATGCTCCCTTTTCCCTCTCTCTTTCTCTCTCTTTCTCATTATCTCCCCCTCTTCACCACTCTTCTTGTATCGTTCTTTCCCTCTCTCTCTCTCCCCCATTGTTCCC
>CBVK0102396726.1:0-20265 GCA_900067695.1 Picea abies
TTTTGGTAGTTGCGGGAGGTATTAACCTCCACGTGTAACCTATGACTTAGAATAGAATATTCCGGAAGAAAATGAACCATTAAACAGATGTGTGGAAACCCTAGAAGGCAAGTCTTCCTAGAAGAATAAATAACATTAGAATATTGTGCTCCAGAAATACAAGTTGGCTCCACAGGAAAAAGATAAACAAAAAATATAATTACCAGAAATTCAGGTTGACCCAGCCAGAAAAGTCACTAGATAGATTAATATAAATAGAGGACGTTTTTTCTCATTTGTACACCCAGTTAGAGCATAATTATTGTGGAGAGTTGTATTTGCAACTGCAAGGAGGAATAAGGGAATAAGGTCATCTCTTGGTCTTGGTCTCTCTCTTGGTGATTCTCTTGGAGAAATTCTTGGTCATTCTCTTGGTGATATTCTTGGTGATACTCTTGGTGATATTCTTGCTAAGTATGGTGCAAGTTTGAGATAGTAGTGTAGCTACAACTGCTATAGTTGTGTATGGTACTTGTTCTGTGTATATGGAGACTCTCTCTCTTGTGCACTACCCTTGGAGAAGGAGCACTCTACTTGTCTTGAGTTGTTGATGAAGTTAGCAACTAGGGTTTATTCGTTGGTTCTGGAGTAGGATTTCTGGAATGATTCTAAGTAAAGGTTAGTGTGCTCAGGGTGACATATTTGAATGCCTATGGTTGGGTGACAATGATGTGACATTGTCTATGGTTAAATGAGCATACCAAAAATTCAATACAATGATGTGACATTGTCTATGGTTAAATGAGCATACCAAAAATTCAATATGGTATTAGAGCAGGTTTCCTTCATAACAGTCTAACCGATGGAAGGAAGATCCTCAGTTTCCCCAATTTTCAAGCTCATTGAGCACTTACTAAACCCAGTAAAAATATCTCCTAAGTAGGGAACATCTCTACCCCAGATCAGATCTAATAATTTTTTAAGTTGAGAAATTAGGGTTTCCTCATAAAACCCTAGGTTTGCAGTGCCAGTTGCTTCGTGTTAGTTGCAGTGCCAACACCAGTTGCAGTATCTGTTGCAGTGAAAGTTTATGTGATGTATTGGGACTAAATTTTGATTGTCCTAGTGCGCCTTACCCTAGCATATCTCCAACTATCTTCATATTTCCAGTTGGAGCACCTTGAAATTTTTGGGTTCGTCATTGCTTGTCACTGCTGCCAGATGGTGCCACTATTGTCGGAGGTATGTAATTGTATATTTTTAAACGACATCATTATCTTAAGGGTATTTGCAGGAGAAGGGATCTTTTTTCCAAACAAACAATCGTAGATCTAGAGGGATATTAGATCCAACACATTTAGAGGAACAACGCACTTCAGGTTTGATTTTTTTTTATATGCCTCTAGTGTTTATGACATTATTGTGATCTTATGAACGTCTAGTTATATTTTGATCTATTGAAGTTATGATTATCACATTAACCTTTGTTCAAAGTTAAATTTATGAACTAACTCTAGTCAAAGTATTATATTGATTAAGGTTAACATTTTCGAGTTTACTTGCATTATATTCCCTACCTAAGATTTCTGTCAGGAAAGCATCTTGTCTTAAGTATAGGGGACGAGTTGGAGAGAATATTTTTCATCTTGAGTGGAGGAGACTCAGAAGAAAAGAAACAACACTCATTCTTGAAGATAAGACTCCAGGTTCTAGGTCACAGGTGATAACTCTGAGGGAAGCTATAGTGACGGTTGTAGAAGACAACATATTAGATGGTATCTAGTTTGAGACATGGAGCAGAATATCCAGATAAGAAGTTGTATACACGACTGTATACATCCATGTACTAAAGAAGAAGAAGACGAAGAAGGGTACTTTTGCGACATACAAAGTATCTCATATGGAGATTGATTGTAAGGAGCAGAAGGCTCCAAAGATGACCAAACAAATCCCTTTAGTGTAGTTGATCACTCTTCAGATCATTAGGAAGAGTTAGTAGAGCGAGAAGGGCATACCAAAAATAATTGCAGTAACCAAGAAGAGACTAGTGTGGTCCCATGAAACTTTGCAGGATGCAACATTGATGAGACATAACATGAGGAGCATATGGATCCACCAGTGGTGAGGTAGGCGACCCCACCGAGTACTAGATCAAAAGGAGCTAGAGTTCAGAGGGAGTCATCCCTCATGATCTAGTGGGGAGGAGCATCCTCCCTAGGACCATTCACAAGATACTTCAGAGGAAATAATCACACACAGAGGGAACATATGGCTCTGAAGATGATAAAGACTCATAAGGAGTCAAGCTTCAAAGGGAGAATGGAGATTCAGATACTTTAAAATTCAGATGGAAGAGAGAGACATCTTCAAGGACTAGCAGACAGGTGCCATGGGTTGATAAGGCTAGATCGAAGCTTTAGAGGCTTCGAGGAGATATGATATCTTATGGGAATATTCCCTCACTTCAATAGACTTTGCTACAATGACCAAGGAGGAAGCCAGTCAGAAGGACTAGGATATATATATTTTCCTTGGTTTCAAGACCAGAATGGAAGTCAGTGGTGACTTCCAAGTTGATCTACAAGATCAATCATGTTGCAGATAAATAGCCTAGAGATGTACAAAGCCATATTTGTGTCCAGAGGATTCTCCCAGCAAGAGGGAGAAGACTATGATGAGACACTTGGTCCAATATATTGCTACCAATGAACAAGTAGTAGATGTATTGACCAAGCCCCTATCCAGAGTTAAGTTTGAGTATTTCATAGACAAGTTTAGATTGGTCCAGAAAGAATTCTCTAATAGTGAGAAGTTATTGTTTTCTCTAGTAGTGAGATGCATTCCCTGGTAGTGGGAAGTGATCCCCAGTAGAGGGAAGTGATGAGATCCCCAGTAGTGGGAGCTACTCCAGCGCAGGTTGGTACTCCAGCACAGGCTGGTATGTTACCCCAGTGTAGGTTGGTATGCTACTCCAACGCAGGCTAGTATGCTACCCCAGCGTAGGATGGTACTCTAGCGCAAGTCGGTAAGCTACCCCAACATAGGCTAGTATGCTACCCCAGTGCAGGTTGGTACTCCAACGCAAGCTGGTATGCTACCCCAACGTAGGCTGGTACTCCAACGCAGGTTGGTATGCTACCCCAGTGCATGTTGGTACTCCAATGTAGGTTGCTATGTTACCCGAGCGCAGGTTGGTATTCTACTCCAACACAAGCTGGTATGTTACCCCAACGCAGGTTGGTATGCTACTCCAACAAAGGGCGGTATGCTACTCCAGTGAAAGTGCATAACTTCTTATGATGTATGGATTCATGAAATTCAACAAGACAATGGCCAAGGTGTGTAGATGCGCAGAAGCAGTGATGATGATCGTGCCAAGAGGAATACCTTTCTCGTTAAGAGGGAGTGTTAAATGTTTTATTTGAATTTTGTGTGATTTGATGAGTTACAAGTTCTGTATGAACTAGATGCTGACCTGTAGTGTCGGAAATGATTCCCAGTTAGATTTTCAATTAGTAGCATCGGAGGTTACTAGTTGGAGGGCCAACCAGTAGTGTTGGAGGTGTTTTCCATCTAGATGGATAATGTGCAGATATGATGGTGATACTTGTTACATGGTCTATTTGATCATATGATATCATGTGTGGATATGGTGATTTTACCTTTAGACTGGTCTACAAGACCATGTGAGTCTTTTACATTCCATGTGAGATGGATGGATGTGTTTGAGACGACTACATGAAAATCATCGTATTTAATACCTCCCTAGCTAAGAGGGAGTGTTGATGTTTTAGTAGATGCGAGAGGCATTAACCTCCAAGTGTAACCTTTGTACTTAGATTAGAATATTCTTGAAATAATAGATCCATTAAACAGATGTGTGAAAACCCTAGAAGACAAGTCAGCCTAGTAGAATAAATAATATTAGAATATAATTACCAGAAAGTCAGGTCGCTCAGCCAGAAAAGTCATTGGATATATTAATATAAATAGAGGACATTTTAGCTCATTTGGATACCCAGTCAGAGTGCAATTCTTGTGGAGAGATGCAGTTGTAGCTGCAACTGCAGCTGCAAGGAGGAATAAGGGTGTATGCTCATCTCTTAGTCTTGGTCTCTCTATAACGCTATCAAGTGATATTCTTGGTGATTCTCTTGGTGGTTCTTGGTGAAACGCTTGGTGATATTCTTGCTAAGTATGGTGCAAGGTTGAGAGAGTAGTGTAGTTGCAGCTGTTGTAGTTGTGTATGACACTTGTTCTATGGATATGGAGACTCTCTCTCTCTCTTGTGCTCTACCCTTGGAGAAGGAGTCCTCTACTTGTCTTGAGTTGTTGATGCAGTTAGCAGCTAGGGTTTATCTATTGGTTCTAGTGTGGCTTTCTGGAATAATTATGTCAAAGGTTAATGTGCTCGGGGATGGCATGTGTGAATGCTTATGGTTGGGTGACAATGATGTGACCATGTCTATGGTTAAACGAGCATACCAAAATTTCAACACGAGCAACCGGTGCAACTTTATATTAAGAATAAAACTTGGATTTAATCTAAGTAAAATGGATTTTATTCAAAAATCGAAAAATCAACATTGAAGTTTTATGAAAATTAATCAAGCCAATAATCCAAAAATCAACAAAAAATAAAAAGGCTACAAAAGATCAAAAAATTTATAGGGGACCCATTATTTTATTAAGTATATGCATAATGGGAGGGTTGTTGTACATGCCACAACAAATGTTGACACACTGGAAGAAGCAATTATCTCTGATATTGATAATATAGGATTTTATATCCACTATTATAGATCAATCCTAACTTAAGGTTTCACTAATAATTTAGGATTAATTATACAATACTTGATATTTGGAAAAAGATTAGTTATTCATAATCAACACTCATTACTTAACAATATATTTTTAAAAGAGAAGGAATAAAGAAATTTGTTTCTTTTAACAAGACAATTAGTTTCTAATTAGTTATGAAATCAAACCAAGGGCCTAAATTCTTTTATCAACTAAACTTTTGCACACATTTGTTTCTCATCTCTCTTGAACCTGACATTGCTTCATTTCCCGTGAGCGTCCATAGCCCCGACGAAGATGCTTTAGTATCATACAAGCATGGCCCGCTGCCAGTGAGCGTCCATAGCCCGACGGGTTTGTTTGTACTTCCCAAACTAATATAGTGTTTTGAACTTACATTTGATATATTTCATAATTTACACCCTTATGATATGTAAATATATTGTGTATGCAATGGGTGTAATAGAAGTGGGGTGATATGAGAGTTATTTTGATTAGCAAAATTTTGGTGTATAAAAACCAAGCCCATAGGTTTTTCTTTCATTACCAATTATTACTAATGTCAATTTAATATTGTGAAGTGGATGAAGCTCTTATAAAAATATAAGATAAGAAATTTTCTTTCAAATTACCACTATAATTATATCATATATTGTAAAGGGTTTCCTTCATAACTAGAATTTACTACCTTTAATAGTCAAGGATTTCATAAAAAATCAAATGAAAAGACCCTTTCAGATTTTAAACAAAAATAATGTCTTCCGATGTGAAACTAGAGTAAAGTAAATAGTAACAACCAAAACAAAAAACCAAACAAAGAAAAATTGATAACCATAAAGTGAAAACTTAATTATATCAAATGCTTTAAAACTAATGAAAAATCAGAGTAGATAAAATGAGAAAATACTTTCAAAAAAAATTGTGAAAAATATACAATATTTACAAATTATCATCAAGTGATGATTAAGAAAAATATTTTATTTTTTAATTTGGCCATTCACGAGGAGGTTTTCAATCTCCTCAACCAATGATTGTAAAATATATGTTAAAGGGCCTAGTTTCTTAGAAATCTGAAATGGTCCTAGCCAGAGATGTTAAAACTGTGTGTGCTTTCCTTTTTCTTCATGAGCTTTGTCCCATTTCAGAACTAGGTCTCCAGTTTGAAAATATTCCTTATCAATTGAATGCTTATCAAACCATCGTTTGATTATTAATTGATGTTCATGAAATTTGGTTTTGATTTTTTCTCGTTCTTCTTCTAACTTCAATAATGTGTCAATTCTCATTTTCATGTTGGGACATGATTATTCTCTAACAAACTCAGCTAGTTGTAGAGAAGGAAGAAAAACATTAGGAGGCAAAATAGATTCTTTTCCATAAACAAGAAAGTATGGTGAATTTCCTAATGACTTTAGGTGTTACCCTATCTGCCCATAATGCATTATGAAGTTGTTTATGCCAATTTCTTTGATGCTCATGAATAGTCTTTTTAAGGATTCGAATTAAATTTTGATTGGTTGACTCTACTAATCCATTTCCTAGAGGATAATAGTTTACATAATACTTGATTGTGATCCCCTTTTCAAAAGCATATTCAGTTAATTTGATAGCTGGAAAATAGGATGCATTATCAAAAACCAAGGAATTGGGAATACCAAACCTGGAAATTATGAATTGATTAAGGAAAGAGATAACATGATCTTCATTAATTTTCTTGAGAGGAATGGCTTCAGTTCATCGTGTAAAATAATTTGTAGTAGATAAAATATATTTGTGAAGTTGTGTAGAATTGGCATTAATCTCCCCAATTATATCTAGGTCTTATTGTTCAAATGGACCTTCTACCTCAACCGATTGTAATGGAAGAGTAGTTTTCTTCTCTCTTCATGAAGATGTCTAGTAGATTTTGCATTTTCTAGCATAAGTGTAAGCATATCTAAACATTATAGGCCAAAAATAACCAGCTCTAAGAATATTGTGTACAGTTGTTTCTCCACCAAAATGTCCTCCAGTTGGTCCATCATGCAATTCAACCAATACTTTATATGCATCATATTTTTCAATACATCTTAGTAAGACATTATCATAATTTTTTCTAAACAATACTCCATCTATGAGTTGGTATTTAGCAGTTTTCAACATTAATTCTCTTTTCTTTTTAGGTTCCAAGTATTGAGGAGAAGTGCCATGAGTTAAATAATATTTAATATCGTAATACCATGAATTGGTAGGTACTCGAATATATAAAACTTCATTTCTTACCTCCAATTCATTTTCCCAACCTTCTCGATTACTTACCTGAGAACGTTTTGAATCTACTACTAACTTACATAGACCCTTTCCTCTTACAATTTTCCCTGGCTTGATTTCAAGGTCATATTCTTGGAGTGTTGTCATCCAATTTGAGCTCTTATCAACTAATTATTTATGAACCAACAAATTTCTAATTGAGGGGTGTGGTACAATGACTTTTGCATGAGACTTCAAAAGATATGGATGGAAATGTTTTAATTATTTAAAAATAACACAGGCATGTTTGTCAATGTCAAGATACTTTAGCTCTGTGCCTTGTAATCCTGAACTCATTAAAAAGATATTGGGACTTCAAAACCATTTGAATTTTTCTGAGTCAAAACAGTTGCATAAGACCAATCATATGCAAATGTATACAAAATAAACTCTTTTTCAAAATTTGGACTCATCAAAATAGGAGCTTGAATAATTGCTTCTTTAATTGATTTGAAAGATTTTATTCCTTTATCTTCCCATTTAAATCAAGCATTCTTCTTAATCATATACCCTGTAAAGATTTAACTATTTAAGAAAAACTAGGAATAAACCTCCTCACAAAATTTATTTTTCCTAAGAATGATTGCATATTTTTGTTATTTTGAGGGAAAGAAATTTGTGAAATATCTTTAGTCCTTTAAGGATCCATTATGATTCCAAATTTTGAAACATTGAAACCTAAGAGATTTTTTTTTTTTTTAAGTAAAAAAGGTTTGGATCCTATTGCATTAACTTTTCAAACTTACAAATACGCCTGGACTGCCAACTATCCCGTCGGGTTAACGGAAATCGGGACAGTCAGCCTCCTATGCAGTCTATATAAAAAAAAAAGGCTGCCATCTATCCTACCAGGAGGAAACCAGGACATATGGAAACCTTTAGTTTGAAAATGTTCCCTTAGCTTTTGAATTACAACATAGTAAAACCTTGACAGTGCTAGAGCCCTAGCTCTAATCAAAATGGAAGTTCTAACCAGAAACATTAACTATAACAATTACCTGGTGGTCGTTGGGGTTTCCATGTCAGCATCTCCTCCCTACTTTCCTGCTCCGGCTAGCAGCGCAAAGGGTTGTGCACACATCGGGCACCGTCGTCTTGGTGTCATGTTGGAGTAAGCATCATAAAGCATATCTATGTGTTGGTTGATTTGGATGGCTCAGTGGATTTGGTCTTCCACCAGGCTTCTCATTTCAAACATTAGCTCCAAGTGTTCCTGGTGGAAGAATGGCGGTTGGACATGCCATGCTTCCTACATGATGGAGAGGGGACGTAGCATAGAAGCCATGCCACCCTCCCTCACCCAACTATCCTTCGATAGTGCATCTCCTAGTTTGATGGCCTCCTTCTCACCTGTCTCGTTCCTTCCTTGCGGTCCCCTTTGAGCATTCTGGTAGTCAGCACCCATGGAGAATTCACCTGCGCTTGTTGTCACCTTTACATCCACATCTTCCTGGATTTCTTCTTCGATAAAGAAAGTAGTGGGTTCCTCCATTTGATCGGCCTCTCTATGGTAGTTATGTGGTGTCCCTGTGGCCTTTATCATAGCCTCCCCCGAAAAGCAGGTTGGCGGATTCCAATTGTTGGGAACTGTAAAGAGGAGGTATTTTGAAGGAGCTTGAATCGGTTCTTTTGGAAAAATCTCCTCCACATAGGCCATGGGAGGCATCCTGGTCTTCCTGGCTTTGTGGACGAGCTGCATCCGAGCCATGGACAATGCTCATTCAAATATTTGTTGTCTCTTCTGGTGAGCATCGAAGGCATAACAGGTAGCACCCATGTCGGGCTTACCTCTTTCCCTCGACAATTTGAATGAGAAGAACAATGACCAAAGTGACAACGGGGTTGCTAACACTGCACTAGAGCTCAGAAATGTCTGGCTTCTGCTACTCGAACTCGAAATGAGTTTTCTCCCATCCAAAATCGATGATATTCATGAGGGTGATCATGATGGGATCTGCCATTAAGGCTACCCTCTTAGTGCTCTATGCGTTCGTCCTCTTCACTCATGTGGGAGGACTCATCCCATGGGCCTGGTTGCTTGGGCTTGCTCCCATCCTTAATGGTGAGGGGATGGGAGCCGATGGCTTGTATTTAAGGCCCGACCAAGCATTGTTCCATGTGTCATTCATGTGCAAGGTGGCACCCCATCCGGGGTAAGAGTGGGATGTTATTACTATAGGTTTGAAAGAAGTATTTTATTGTCTTGTTGGTGATTGTTGTGGGGTATTAACTCATTCAAAACTAAGTGGATTAAATGACCATCATGATAAGATGCATGGTCTCCCTCCAATTCCTCCACGTCCAAGAGGATGGCAGAGAGATAAATATGTCAAACGCCCTCAAAAATTACCATGCACAATTAAAATACAAAATAGGAAGATACAATATGATGTTGATGCAAGGCTACATCATGCACGTCTCCAGGCCCATAGAAGATTTGTCAATGAAGAAATTCTTTTAGCAGTGAGTATGTGTTAACATATTTACTTTTAAATGTCTAAAAGTTTGGTTACATAAATGTATATTGAATAAATCCATTTAATAATTCCTTTGTGCAGTTTGTTTCTACAATTGATGATTTAAGTGATGCTTCAAAACAAAAAAAATGAAGAAAAAATGCACAAATGGGAGGAAATTTTACCTCGTAGACGTAAGGATACTATGACACACATTGATATGTCACTAAAAAGGCAGGGAGAGACAAGTATTTATGAGGATGTAGGGAATGAGGTACCAAATGCACATAGTCCTATAGTAAGATTTGGACAAAAATCTATTAACAACAATTACACAGTTGATTACTTTATTCTCAACTTTTTATAACAAAGTTATTTCAATAATTTTAATACTCTATGTTATTTATTTTAACTATAAAATGTATATTGATTTTACTTTGTTATTCTTATAAATATTCTCATAGATATATCCACATAGTTTGGTTGGTGAACGTACGTTGTGTAATTCAGAAATCCAACAAAATTCGTGTTCTCAACCATTGCATTCACCTGGGATTCATGGAGTTTTGGGGGAAGTAAACTACTTTTCATTGCAACCTACTATAGAACAAAATTTTGATTTAATTTATTGTATATACTAGGATGACATGTCAATCAATAGATATTCAATTTTTTAATTATATGTAGTTACATTTTACATATTCTACATATATTGTGCAATTGTTATCCTTTGAACCATTGCAAATGTTTCAATCCCTAGAACAAGATAAAAGTCACAAAGATAATACATCTCCACAAAGTTCACAATATGCAATAGTTCGTGAGAAATCAACCCAGCCATTACGACGTTCCCCTCAATTTCGAGGAAGTTCAAGAGAAGTAAGTCTTCTATTTATGATGTCTCTAACAACATAATATTAGGAGAGGTAATTTCTATACGCTACACCCATGTTTTCATTATAGCAATATCAATTTCGATATTTATTAATAGTGTTGTAACTTTTACAGAAGACAAAAAAGATGAATGATTTTGCTATGGTTAAAAGGATAAGAATCACACCAAAGGAATTGAAATCATGTGGGTTCAAGTCTCGCAAACAATACATAGAGCATATATGTTCAACTTATATATATATATATATATATATATATATATATATATATATTCCTTTTAAATAATATATTAATATATAAAATAACAATTTAATAATTATGTATAATTACATTTAATTACATTTTGCAATCTTATATATACATTATTTATTTACAATTTAAAATTTTTCTTAAACATAGGATTGATGTAAACTCCAACCATTTGGATTTTACAACCTTTTTCCCTATTTTACTCTAATAACTTCAAAATAACAAAGTTTAGGGTTTACAAGCCTTACCAAATGGCCACATTATCTTGTATACAAGATAATGGATTAGGCTAACTTGGGAGCAATTTTTCCTTCCTAGTTACTTTTTTCGATAGATTATCCGACGGTTTGCTTTTAAATTTCTGACCAATACAGAACTTTGATCAATTTTTGAGCATCTAGGTTGGTTTAAAATGGGGCAAAACCTCTAGAGTAAAATTATAAAATGTATGAAACTTTGATCTATGCGACACTCAAACTACCTCTGAAAATCTGTTTGGATTCAAACCTAAAAATTTACTGAAATTTTTTTTTTTGTTAGAGATAAAAATGATATTAAAGTTTTTTTAAATCAATTATTAGAATATATATGATAGTACAATCAACAGATTAGATTATCATACTTGTTATGTCAAAGTTTTGGGTATCAATAGATTATATTATCATACTTGGAGAATATATATGATATTACAATCAATAGATTAGATTATCATACTTGTTATGTAAAAGTTTTGGGGATCATTAGATTAGATTATCATACTTGTTATGTCAAAGTTTTCAGGATAATTATAAAGAATAAATTTGTTAGTTAAGTCGGTGAAGATCCAATAATTATAAAGAATAAATTTGTTAGTTAAGTCGGTGAAGATCCAATAAAGTTAACAAAATGTATGATAACGGAATATTGAAACCACAATGGTAAAGGAAAAAATTGAAAAATAATCATATTAGTTAGGTGATTAAATATTTAAAAAGTTAACACTCTATGTAAAAATATTTATACAAAACTCTTTTACAAAGTCCATTGAACTTCCATAATAATCGTGACATTGGGTTGGAATTCCTAGTTATAGGTAGATGCATAGAATGTCGAAGAATGCATACATAAAGCTAGAGCTTGATACACAGCCTCTATAACTATTTTAAACCCTAATTGTCGGTAGGTGCATAAAATGTCAAACGTACTTTGCAACTATAGCTCAAAAGGACCGTTGCCCCTAGACCCTATTAGATCTCTTTAATTTATATTAAATTTACAAAACAATGCTTAAGTAGCTACATGTCAGCCACACTTAATTCTATTTTACACTTTTATAAAATTTCTGTTAAATTACATGCATTATTTATTTCTTATTTGTTCTTAGAGTGTTAATAATCAATTAATTGTAGTATGTAAAGGGTTTAATTTTTTTTTATTATGTTGGCTTTTAGTATGTGTAATATATTTATTCACTATATGTTTAAAAAAGGTTGAGTTAAAAAAAATGAGGTTTTTTTCCTTTTTAAATGAAAAGGTTGAGTTAAAAACTTTGATTTTTTTTTTTTTTAAATGAAATTTCTTTTATAAATTAGTAAGAATTTTGTTGAAGGTTACAACTTTATTTGATTAATGGGAATTTTTATTATGGAACTTTGTTCTTTGAAATTTTGACTCATTTTTAAATGATTTAAATAGCCAAAATTTTGAAAAAATAAGCTAATCAAGGCGAAACTTTTTTTGGTATAAAAAACGGACTCACCAAAAAAGGAGAGTTTTTCCACTTATTAACTCACTATCGATAACATTAAATCATACATCCCTATAAAGTGACCTTGAATGCTATTGAAATCATTAATAAGACATTGATCAAATATTTCAATGGTCAAAATTAATTTTCCAACATATGAATATAAAAGATAAAATGAAGCCCCCAGGGTGTAGATAAGTCAATGATGGAGTTCATTGTTAAGGCACTCTGTTATGTGAGGTCACTGGATCAAAACCTCGACTTACCCATGTGTTGTGCTTGGGGCATGTGCAATTGCACCTAAAGGTTATAGTAGTAGTGGTCAGATTTGACTCTGTGTACATGAGTATGAGCTCGACCTAGCTATTGATTCTGCTGGAAAAAAAATGAATATCAACAAAAATAGGACCAATACTCATAACATAGTGACACCGGTTGTTCCATACTAACCCTAAAAAATCATGGGATAAATGAATTTGTAAAATTTGTGATACAAAAGGATGTTGAGGATGGGCACCATTTCTTTTAGGATCCCCTACTCTTAATAATATAAGATATAACTTTATCCAATTTCATAATTTAACTTCTTTTCAAGACATTGTTTCTTACAAAATCATAATGATTTGATACTTTTAGTTCCACCATATTCAAATAAAGAAATGACATTTTAAATAGAGAAATGACATTCTAAATAGTATTTAGTATCACATCCCCACAATGTGCCTTATGATTGTACACCTCTTGCGGGCATGCGACACCACAAAGTTTATTACCTGATTTCTTGGCATACTTCGTCTGGACTACACCTCTTCACCTAGAGGATACCCATACTTCGTTCTAGGATACCAACCAATGACACTCCTACTCTAGTGCAACTCTTGTATACTTAAACATTTGTTAACAACNNNACTCTAGTGCAACTCTTGTATACTTAAACATTTGTTAACAACTTTAACACATAGTCATATTTAAACATACATCCATGAGCATGAGATCCAAGAGAACAACAACAGAACAAATGGAAGACAAACATAGATATAGTGCAGGAAACATGAATTGTGCCTAACACCCAAGTAATTATTTGTTATTGCAAAATAGTTACAATAAGAGCACTACTGACTTAGTTTACAACATGGCAAAGTCAAATCAATCACCTTTGTCGCCGAGACTCTCTATCGCAACCATCTTTGCAACCTCCTGTGGTGCACCTCAGACGTTCCCTCAACTGCAAACTTGTTGTCTCTTCATTTTTGTAGACTTCATAGATTTCGGTTCTACCTCACACATGCCTCTAACAGACCTTCATTTTATAGAATTCCCCAAAACCAACCCAAGCGAAGCTCTCCCACTTCATTTTATAGAATTCCCCAAAACCAACCCAAGCGAAGCTCTCCCAAATTTATCCAATGAATCCACCTCAAGGAAAAAAAAGTGCTCCCAAGTGGAGTGACTTGGCTCCTTGAGGGAGATCGCCTCTCTTTGTCTTCCTCATAACCGCAGATCTCTTCTTCCTTTCCTTGTCTTCAAATCTACCCCTCTTGTTTGTACACCCTTGTTCTCTTATAGGGACTCCAAAGGTCACCATTGCTTATCATTGCGTCCTTTGGGGGTGGCATTCCCTTTCGTGAACCCATGTGTCTGAATGAATCATCACCCCCCTTCATGAAACCAGTCACCCAAACAAATCATCGCACCCCTTCGTGGACCCGGTTTCCCAAACGAAACCATGCACTCTTCAATTGTCATGCTCCTTGGGACCGACACACCCAACCTTAGTTCTTCCCTCATGCCAATGTGCCCCAATCTCTTGGTCTCTTCATACTTCGACAAGCCCGTTGGTATGTTTGCATGCCCAAGGAATCCATTTTCCCAACTTGGGTGCTAGAGAAACCCAAGTTTTGTCTCCTTGAGGAATTGATCGAGGGTCTCCACTCCCATCTAGCCAAATACCTTACATCCTCCACCATCTCAAGTCATTTTTTTCCTCAACAACAACCATAAAATCTATGATCTCCAAGTCTCCACCCAAATTCGTGCCTCCACTGCAACTAAGTTTGTTGGAAACCCCAAGTTTTGTATCAACCAGAAACCCCAAATTCTGCCAAAATGGAAACCCCAAGTTTCCATAATCCAAATTGTATTTTCCCCAACTTCGCACGATTTGTTGCCTAAGTAAATGTGGTCACTTCACCCAACTGCAAGGATGAAAGTCACCCAACTCTGTTGCACTCTCTTGTTGTGTTGTTGGTATCTTGACATTGTTTGGTTCTACTGTTGTTGTCCCTTCCTGTTACAACTGACTGTTGTTGACTTCACTTCAAAATTTTCCTAACTGTTGAACTCTTGTGATGTTGTTGCTACGCCCATACTTAAACCAACTTTTCCATGTCTCTGCACATTGCATGTCTCAAGTCCTATACTATTCAGGTGATCAATCCAATTGTTTCATTGAAGTCTTGAGATGTGCCTCCCCATGCCCAAACTTATTATTTTCTATCACATCTATGTCACTATGTCCAAGGCAAGTGTCCATCCTTGCCTCATTACTATTGCCATCATCCCATTTTTGTGAACGATATCTTCCACAATGTCTAACTAGTACACTTCCAACCTATCGACGCATCTATGCTCTTGACCCCGTTTTCATGATGTTGTTCTTGCTCAAGTCATGAACTAGTTGAATCGTCAGTCCATCCTTCACACTCCTTGATTTTTCACACCCTCATGCACAAACTAGTCACTTCCTTTCTCAATTCATTCCATTGGCACAACCCTCAAATCAAAGTAAGGTTTCCCCTCACCTTGTTGGACTATGAAGTCGCTCCAAAACAAAGTATTTTGCAGAAACTTGACTCCATTGTCCACCTCATGGCACAATTATCCAATAATCTACACATAATCTACCTCACATCCAATTCTACGAAGAGTCAATGGAAACCATCATGCATCTACACATCTAACCAACTATTCCCTTATGACTCAAATAATGATCAAGTCCAAAAGTATGGATTCCTTGGTCGAATTATCCCCATCTTCATCTACATCTTTGGATATGAAACATTCTGTCTACACCAAGAACTACACGTCCACAAAGCATTTGTCCCACTACTTTATCACTCAACCATGTTTTTGCATTTACCTCTCCATTCCTTGGAATGAATAGGATTCACCCTCAACCATGTTTTCCAATTCAAGAGAAACTCCCATGCCCTAATTAATCGCTTCATGTTGCAATATGCCTGTCCACACAATCCTCCAACCAAAGGAAAGTCCTCAACTCGCCTCCTTCCATCAATTCACCTCAACACAACTCAAAATCTGCGATGAGTGTGGTCAACATGCCTACACTACTTAAACATCCCAACAAACTATCCAATGTGATCCAAGTAGAACAAGTCACCTCAGTGAACTTCCATGCCTTAGGCACATTCGAACCAATACTCTACCAACTTCAACCAACGCCCCCCCGCCTCCCCCTAGATCTTTGAGTCATCACACAATCATCTGAAAGTCACCAAGGTGTGCACTACCTTATCCAATGTCCCATACCAAAGGAAAGAGAACACAACCTAAGTCACTTGGTCTACGTTTATCCCTTTTAGGTTGATTTCCAACAATTCTTGGTTGACTTCTCTGCTAAATCCATCCATCTCCTAGAATGAAACCTCCTTACACCTTCTGCAAGTGTCCAAACTCTAGCATTGTTGTCGTGATATTCAATTCATCACATGACTCAAAAAATCTAACTAAGGCATCAAACACTAGGGTGCGTCACCCATCCTCTCAACTCAGCATGTCCAGACCTCACTGCTTACTCACCTCAACGACATGTCCAATGTTCCTCATCAAAGAGTTCCACCTCCACGACTACATCCAAATTTTCCTAAGTCCACCACAAGACTCTTCCAAGTAGGTCTCCCAAGCTATCTACACATTCACCCAACCAAGGCATTCCAAAAAATGCTACAATACTTATTTGAATTTGCACCACTTGAGTTATCCTCAAGTCTGTTTGTCTTCACATCGTAAATGGATTGCACTTGAACCACCAAGTCATCTAACTCCCCTTTAAAGAAATCACTGCAATAATTAGGAAATACAAGAAATTGAAATGAACAATACCTTTCCAAACATGATCCTTCGTTGCAACCATGTTCTAAGTCTATTGTCTTGGACCTCCACTTTCCTAAGCAACCAACTCTCTGCATTAACTCTCCTCAATCATCACGCACAACTCCACAAATCTGCAATATCTTTGTTGTGACACAAGGATAAATCCATCCGTTCACTTCCAAAATCTATCTAAGTACCAGATTTTGCATGCAACCAGCCGCACTCATCTCCAATGTCTTTCCATCTCCGCACCTTGAATTCTTTCTCTTCAAGGCACCATGCATCCACTACTATAACACCTTGCTTTCTCCCAAGACTGTAATTATGCACAAACCTTATATGTTAATAATATGAGGCATGTAATTGTGTTTTTATTTAATATAAACACTAAACTGTTGACTGAGATGGAACAACCTTGATAAGTACTAACCATGATACACCAAAGGATATTGATGAAGTAGAGGACTAATGGGATGGTTGACTGAAAGGAAGACAATATGCATCAATGAAGAAAATAGGAAGTTTGCACATCAATATTATCTATGCTTACAAACATGATGATTTCACCACTAGCACACTAGACTGATGGAAGAGACCACGTGGATATTAAAGAGAAGGTCATAAAGGTGGTTGGGTAGTAATGACTACCACAATTGGCCCATGCGAGGAAAGAATGGCCAATTGAATGGGTAATAGGAACGTACCATGAAATTCCCCTTCATATTGAAAAAGTGTGGATTGTATTTTATGTCTGCAAGATTCAACAGAGAGCCCAAGGAATGGAAAAAGGAAGGAAAAAAGAAGCAGTGTAGGCAACAAGAAGAGATCACACCGAGAGAGATGAAAAATAAACATAAATGAATGGAGAAAAGAAAATATCTTAGAGATAACGAGTAACAGAGCACAAAAGACATATGATTTGATCAAGAAAGAAAAGGGTAGCTTTCTCGAAAAAAATAGGAAGCTTGTCCAAGCTAAGAATGATCACCCTAGACATAGATGACCTGAATCCTGAACTAGAGCAATAGTGGGTTGCAACTTGGTGCTTACTGGACATAAAATGACACTGGTAAGGGGAATTCGTTGAGGGAATGTTAAGCAGAGAAGGGACTCTCTTGTGCAGAGGAAATCTAATTGAGAAACCTCCTGATAAAATTGTAGAGACCCTGAGCTCAGTAGGAAGTGGAAACATTCGTTATGTCAGAGGAAGAAGAAGAGTAACCTTCTCAGAACATCACAGAATTGGAGCCATGCCATGCTGAGTCAATTTCTTTGGTTGTATCATGGCTTGGAACGAGGGTGGAATATTGTAGGAAGTGACTATACAACAAGGCCTACTATTGGGAGGAGAGGCATCCTTTCTTAGTCAGTTGGATTTGATCACTGCCTTATCAGATAAGTGATTCGTTTTTATTGAACTGATTGTGAATGCATTGTGTGAATTTTTATGGATAGAACAATTGTGTGTCATTGTATATGTATATAAATATGAATGTTTGAATCCAATATATTTCTTGTATACTTAATCTATGACCTGAATGTGATAAGGTAAGTGACATGATGAGGAATACTAATACTTGGTTTAATCATAAAAATGAATGAATACAAACTACTACTCATTCGAATACCCCATATTCTTCTGGTGTGACAGGCCTGCAAATCATATGAGGTTTTCACTCTAATTTGGATAGTCTATAGAGACTTCAGGATCATCTTGAGTCCTCAAAGGCTAGAAGTTGAAGTCTTGTAGGACTCGGAGAATGGATAAGTACTTGAACGAATAGTTATATCCCCGTAAACATTTTGTTGGTTGGAAAGGGACCACAACCATTGATCTAAATAGATCATGGTCATCGAGCAGTGGTTAGTCAAAGTCACCATGTTAGAGAGATTCCTCGAGCATCATGGGAAGGGCCCTGAAACAAACCTATCAAAATGAGAATTTTGGGAGGAAACATCATGAACTATGAGAATAACCCCGATGAAAATAGCCCAAAGTTAGATTGGTGCAAGCCATAGATTCGTGAATGGGAGGGATGAAATTCCAGTCATTGATCATTATGGGCTCCACTAGTGAGTCAGAAGAATTAGAGTTGATGGGGAGTGTCTACGTGAATAGGTGTGTCACAAGTTGTCTAGGTGAATGTGTTTAACGCGAGTCTATCTAGCTTAGCGTTGACTATTTTTGGAGTGCGACCTAAATGGTTTTGGAGAAATCCTTCGATGAATTAGAAGGGTGAGCCTGACGAAGGGATATCAAGATGATTGTCACCTACCCAAGGGTGGATGATTCAAGTGGAGTCTACCTAGTGGTAGGACTTTAAGTTCCAACCCAATCTCAACCATCTATCGGAATATTGTGATTTATGCCCAGGACCGTCCATCAAGGAGAAACGAATATTCCTCGATACTATGGATTCAAAGAAAGGAAAATGCTCGAATCATTCTAGCTCCAAATAGATGGCATCGAAGGGGAATATTCTTCGATATCATATCTTCGGAGGTAAGTCATAATAATTCTAGTAAATATTCTGAGTGATGGCTCTGGCGGTTTTGCATGGAGAGGACTCCTTTGGTGGTGGAATTTCACAGGTACATGTGGATGCCACGTGTCAATGGTTACATAAGTTAAAGACCAAGGAAACATAGAAAGGCCATTTAAGGAGGGTTAGTTGCATTACAGAGATGATAAAGAGGGATTTTTAGCATGACGTGACCATCTTCGACGGCTGGGTACGTTACAACTACCCGACTGGAAAGTCATACTGTCATTAACAGAATTTTGTAAACTTTTGAAGAGTTACCTCATCTGAAGGTTGTGACTGACCCATTCATCCAACAACCCAACTCAACTCAACTATTGTTCTCGATGATGCATGACAAAGAGACATCATGATGGAAATGTGCCCAACCAGCTTCCTGTTGCGAAGCTACTCTAGGTCACCCTAGGTCGTCCAACACACCCAAGTGCTTCACCTTGCTACAACCTAGAAACGGATCCCCTTCAGTATCACTTCTAAAATCATCCTGTATGATTACTTCTACGATCATTTTTGTGGTTAGATATGTGATAATTCATGCAAGAAATATGGCATTCATCTGCATTGTACAAGTGCTCGATTCTCCCAATGAACTATGTTCCTAGTCTCTCAAGAAGCACACAATAGTTATGGAAGTAAATTCTATCTCACATCAAACCAATCAATTATACCTCCGCAATCAATTCTATGAGAAGTTTTTCAATGAGTTCTACAATCACCCACCCCGTCCAAGTGCTTCATCTCACCACAAACTTCTCTCTTGGTCCATACAAGATGTACGTCTAGATCAACCTTCCACCGCACCATCAACCAAACCTCTATTGTAGGTATGATGCAAAGTCTGTGGTGAACTAGTTCACTCCACTAAATGGTTCATCAAGTCTGTGAGAATTCCCATCGAACTGACTTTTCAACAACCTATCTTCTCAACAAGTGCATCCCTTCCATAATTGTTCAAATTGTAGTAGTGGTGAAGAGACAAATATGATTTGATACCATTTGTCCCATCCCCATAGTGTGCCTTACGATCATACATCTCTGAGGGCATGTGACACTGCGATTTTTCTTACTTGGTTTCTTGGCACACCAAGAATACTTCATCCAGACTACACATCTTCACCTAGAGAAAACCCATACTTAGTTCTAGGCTACCAACCAATCAAACTCCTACTCTAGTGCAACTCTTGTATACTTAGACATTCATTAACAACTTTAACAC
>CBVK0102396748.1:0-10078 GCA_900067695.1 Picea abies
GCAAGGGGAGGAAGCAATATGTCAAACCCATATGTTCAACAACTGAAACATAGTGCAAATGAGCTTAGGGAGGAGGAGGATGAAATTGTATAGCATATCATCAAGAAGATACATTGCTAGGTTAGGATATCAAGATATGTTCCAAGGAGATGAGGAAATTGACAATAAATGGTGGGGGAATCCTATTTGGAAAATAACAACTTTGCTAAAAAACGAGTGTTTTATGGATAGTCCTTGCAAACAAAATATTGAATTAGGGAAATTGTAAAATAAGAATATGGTATCGTCTAGGGAGATGTATTTTTTGCAAAAATGATGGAGGCACTCCCACACTTTTGATAGCATGTCCTTTTACCAGGTCAGTATGGGAGGAGGTAATGCAATTATCAAGGGAAAATGAAAATGATAAGGAGGCTTTGTAGTGGGATATTTGGAAAACTAGTTCAAGGATAAATCTATCAAGGCTCACAGAGGCCTCCGATGCATAGTTATGTGAGCTCTTTGGTTATTTACAAATGAAATGATATTTCAACATAAAAAATGTTTCCCCTTCAAATCTATTATCAAATTAAGCATGTTTATGAAGGTCTATGGAAAAAACAAACATACCAGTCTCCAAGAGTGGTCACTAGCCCAAACATTGAGAAATCAAATCCTTAGGGGTATTTTGATGGTGCTAGTAAAGAAAATTTAAAACACAGTGGAGTGGGAGGTGTCTTATTCCTATCGGTAGACCATCAAATAATCATTTGCAAGGGGAGGAAGCAATATGTCAAACCCATATGTTCAACAACTGAAACAGAGTGCAAATGAGCTTAGGGAGGAGGAGGATGAAATTGTATAGCATATCATCAAGAAGATACATTGCTAGGTAAGGATATCAAGATATGTTCCAAGGAGAAGGAAATTGACAAGAAATGGTGGGTGAATCATATTTGGAAAATAACAACTTTGCTAAAAAAGGAGTGTTTTATGGATAGTCCTTGCAAACAAAATATTGAATTAGGGAAATTGTAAAAGAAGAATATGGTATCATCCAAGGAGATGTATTTTTTGCAAAAATGATAGAGTCACTCCCACACTTTTGATAGCATGTCCTTTTACCAGGTCAGTATGGGAGGAGATAATGCAATTATCAGGGGAAAAGGAAAATGATAAGGAGGCTTTGTAGTGGGATATTTGGAAAACTAGTTCAAGGATAAATCTATCAAGGCTCACAGAGGCCTCCCATGCATAGTTATGTGCTCTTTGGTTAGTAACAAATGAAATGATATTTCAACATAAAAAATGTTTCCCCTTCAAATCTATTATCAAATTAAGCATGCTTATGAAGGTCTATGGAAAAAACAGACATACAAGTCTCCAAGAGTGGTCACTAGCCCAAACATTGAGAAATCAAATCCTTAGGGGTATTTTGATGGTGCTAGTAAAGAAAATTTAAAACACAATGGAGTGGGAGGTGTCTTATTCCTATCGGTAGACCATCAAATAATCATTTCAAAGCAACATTGGGAGTTGGAACAAATAATTAGGTAGATCTAATTGCTCTTTAAATGCTAAAGAGGTTAGCAGTGAAAATGTGAGTGGTTCAATTGCAAAATATGGGGGTTTCTAGGTTGATCATATACTAGGCAAATGGTATAATCAATATGCAAAATATGCCATTTATACCAGTCATGGAAAGTATTAAAGAATATAAATAATAAATTGTTAAAAAATGTTTTCTTCATGTATATAGAGAATTGAATATCGATGTAGTTGCACTTTCTAAAGAAACCCTTGCTATTCTTCCAAGCAATTTCAAGTCTAAAGAAAGGAAGGAGGGTTCCCAACCTACAATCACAATCGATCCATATATGACTAGCAATTGTCTACTAATGGAGAATACATTCAGAAAATGGTGATTTCATTTTTTTTCATAGAAAAAGTGGTGTAAGTTTACGTGAAAGCAATGTTGATGAATCCTTGTAAAACCATTAAGGTTTTTAACATGCATATATACATATATTATATTCAAGCCCCTCTTTATGATACATTGATTTGAATATTGGGTTGTTATGTTTCTTCTTATGATGCATTGATTTCATCATGAAGTTTTTATGTTTCTTCCTAGGATGCATTGATTTTGACATGCAAGTGTTATATTTCTTCTTACAAGGTATTCATTTCAACATGTGATTGTTATACTTCTTATTAAGATGCATTGATTTCAACAAATATGGTTGCTATGCTTCTGCTTACATTGCATTGATTTCACCATGAAGTTTTTATGTTTCTTCCGATGCATTGATTTCAACATGACATTATTTCATTACAACATTGTTATTTGGAAGCTAACTCCCTACATTGTAACCATTAATGTTTGCTCAAAATGAAACAACCTATGACACAAAAAAGAGTTTACATGTATTATTTTCTATACATATTTAAATATAACTCCATGTTTTATACGAACCTACATTTTCATTGTATATTGAGAGATACATTAATTGTTTGGGAGTGAAAGATAAGGGTCATTTGGTAGGCCCTCCCATACAAAATTCCACTCTTTGTGAAAAGACAACATCTAAAAAACCCCTTGTTAACAAGTGAAATGCTTGCATTCATGATATTCGACTCCACCCATGTTGCTTTCAATTAATGAAAACCACAAATCCTAAAATATATGAGAGATTGAATGCAATGTGTTGAAATAGAAAAAACTTGAAAATTGCATGATGTTCCAGCATTATCACTAGGAAATGTAATGTAATGTTTCTTATTTTATGATGTTCCAACATTATCGTTGAAATGTAATGTTTCTTATGTAGATGGAGCCACTTTATCATTAGGAAAACCATGAACTAACTTCAATTTCATAGCCAGTTTTGAAGAAAAGGCATAGCTTTTGGTTTTAAATGGTTGGTACTTTAATTTGACCAATGAATATCCACATTATAAAAACAAGTGCCACTGCATC
This sequence comes from Picea abies, assembly GCA_900067695.1. Taxonomy (NCBI): domain Eukaryota; kingdom Viridiplantae; phylum Streptophyta; class Pinopsida; order Pinales; family Pinaceae; genus Picea; species Picea abies. The sequence goes on from CBVK0102396748.1 coordinate 2,960, forward strand.
TTAATGTTGAAAATTGAAAAAATGAAAAAACGAAAATGGTTGAAACTTAATCTGCTTAAAACTATTCTTGACATATATTTAGTTTCACTATTGCATTCCCTTCCCGTTACCTTGGTTTTCTTCCTCCCCCGTAGGCCCCTACTCTAGCTCTAATGCTACAACTACTACCTACATCTCTGCTACCTATGCAGTTCTAGGTAAGTAGCTATGTTACCTTTGCAGTTCTAGGTAAGTAGGCAATACAAGGAAATAATTTTATATAATTACTTTAATTATAATTGCTACCTTTGCAGTTTTATAATTGCTTTAATTATTAGTTTTGGATTACATACAATTACTATAATTGCTTTAACTATTAGTTTTGAATTACATATAACTATTATATTAAAATATTAAAAAGTAGATATAAACAACTTTACTGCTAATTTTCTTTGTTATAAAAGAGAATCTTTATGAAATTAAAATAATAATAATAAATATAAATAAAAATGGTTTCTGTTTTTTATTTTTTTTATATTTCAAAATATACCCTTTTTTATTTTTTATTTCAAAATATACCATATTATAAAGTGAAAATAACTTATAAGTATTTAGTTATAGTGATATATGATATTTAATGTTTTGTATATTGAAAGATATATTTTAATATAGTATTTAATGTCATACATATTTGTTTTTTTTTATTTCGAAATATACCATGTTATAAAGTGAAAAGTGAAAAGAAGTAATCATTTATAATGATATATGGTATAATATATATTATATTATATTATAATCGACAAGTTGTAAGCGATGATTTTTTGAAAACATTCGAGGGTGGGAATTCTAACTAGGAGTTGCAGGTATCATGGAGGCTGATCAGTTTTTTCAAGGTTACTCCCCTGATTAGTTTCAGGTAAAGGCTTCCATCGGAGGGATGATGGATCTCTTTAGGCTTCGTGGGTTTTCCCTGGTTTAATAGTTTTTTTTTGCGGTAATGGAGGGGGATTCTTTTTTGGCGAGTGTTTTAGATTCTTAACTTGTTCTTTGCTGCCAAGTTATTTTTAGTAGGCTGGATTCCCACTCATCCTTCCACTAACCATCACCTCGGCACGAATGGCATAGAAGATCTTTATTGTTGCATTGGTTTCCTCGCTGACAGGACCTGAAGTGACGGGTGCACAGTCTTATCATTCTTTATTTCTGACTGTCCCTCTTTAAGTTTTACTTAATCGATGAGACAATTTATCTGACAGTTAACAATCTCCTCCTAAGGTGTCAGACGATTAAGGTTGTCTAGTAACTTTGGTATGGATCGTGAGGTCAACGCACTCTTAGGTGTGGATGACGAGGAGCCTTGGGAGCAGGCGAGCTTCCTTTCATCGGTGGACGAGCTATGCAGGCATAAAGGTAGCAGGTTCTCACTTAATGAGAACTTTAATGAGCCTCTAACACACTTGGTGGAGTTACCACTACCCTCAACCTCCGGTTCTAAGCATTTGCACCAGCCTAGTAGAATGTTGGGTTTTTCACTCAGCAGGGAAGCTTCCATTCTTCCTGGTGTGGTCTATGAGGTTTATCCAGTTGAATGTGTTGATAAGGAGAAGGGAAACCAGGGTAATGGGTATAAAGTTGTAGGTTTGAAGACTAACACAGACGCTCAGGCATCAGAGTTTCAAGGGGGTCGCACGAAAGGAAAGAGGGGATTTCTAAAGCGTCTTGCGCGAGTGTGGAAGCCTATGAAAACAAAACACAAAATGGTTATGGGTATGGATGTGGGCCACGAAGAGTCATGTACTCTTTCTTTGTGTGCTCTGGTGGGAAGGTTGGCATACCAAGCTTTATGCAATATGACCATTGCAGAGTGGATGCAAGTTACCTAGGAACCTCTGTTGGGTTATTCTCCGGTCTTATTGACCCTGCCGAGAGGGTGGTTCAGCTTTGTGTTTGAAAGTTCGGAAGATTCAACACAAATTTTAGATAGGTTTTGGGATTTTGAGGGTGGTAGTCTGATGTTGAAGAGGTGGCGAATTAGGTTTGACTCGTCAACAGAATATTTTAGCTTCTGCCACCTTTGGGTCTTGCTCTCGGGCCTACTGCTCCAGCTGTGGAACGTCATATCCTTGGAGGTGATTGGCAATGTATTAAGACGTTTTATCAAGGTTGATGAGGTAACATTACAGTCTCCGGACAAGAGGATGGAAAAATTACTTACGGAAGTGGACATCCATGCAAGACTTCTGGAAACACTGGAGATTGAGTGGAGGGGTCTCCTACTTGTTCATAGATTAGACTATTTGGGTATCTTGAGTGGAGGGGTCTCCTACTTGTTCATAGATTAGACTATTTGGGTATCTCATTTCGTTGTACTCTCTGTAGGTGAACTGGCCATCTTCGGAAGGACTGTCATCAAGTTTAGGGGCTACAGTCGAGGAGGAATCCTCAGAGGACATTCCAACCGACTGTTACTCCCCTGGGATGGACACGCAGGAGCTGGGAGCTTTTTCGGGTGCGAGGGATATGGATAGTCCAGAATCTTCGAATAACACATTCATAGGTAAGTTAAAACACTATTGTCCATCTCTGTATTTCACCTTATCTGCATGGGAAAGAGACCACCTAGATAGTTTTTTTCCTTTCAGATTCGTTACACCCGTCAATGATTGTTAAGAGTAAGGTTACTAAGACTGTACTAGAGACTTTAGATTCGTTAGATGCACGGATTGAGCCCTTACCTGTCCCTGTATCTACTCAAGAGATGAGTAAAAGTGAACTACCCGAGCCTTTGATGGTGGAATATTCACTTTTTGTCCTAGGTTATGGAGAACATGTCTCTAGTGATCAATCCTTGGATAGGATGATTATGGCTTTGGTTCCTACCATCAGAGAGGCTTCTAGTCCTATTCCAATTTCGACTTTCTTGGGGAAGGAAGTTGTGGTTAATGTTGGGTCTAGTGGTGTTTCTAGAAGATCTACATGTGATGGGGTTTCAAATGGAAAGGACCTTACATGGTCATGGGGATTGGGGCTTGAATTATCACTTATCAAAACTAGAAGTGCCCGTAAAAAGACGGGGATGAACCTTTCCTTTTTGACAAACCAACTTTCTTCCAACACTGATCAGGGGGCGCTTAGAGGCACAAAATCCCTTGCAAGGGATAAATCATGATCCTCCTCTCTCTCAATATCATAGGGGTAGGAGGACCCCTAAAATTGGCCCCCCATGCGTAGACTTATCACAAAAACTTTACCCAATATTATTTTCCTACAAGAGACGCTGGTGGACGAGGAGAAGACAAGGAATTTTATGTATGCACTCGTGACTTGTGTTGTTAGTTCTGTGGGGAAGTTGGGTGGCCTCTTGGTGTCTTGGGATCCCATTTTATTTGAATTATTTCTTGTCCTAAGCTGTGGCGGTATTTTTTTGTCAGGTTCTAGCTTAGTGGATAAAAGGGGGATTTCTCTTATGAATGTATACGACCCTTGTACAGACCGCAAGCAATTATGGGAAAAAGTGGAAGGCAGGGGATTGTTAGCTCATGGTGATTTGATAATGGTTGGGGACATGAACTTCACGATAAATTCAGAAGAGGTATGGGGTACAACAACATTGGTTGACCCATTGGCGGTCTTTTTCAAGGAATTATTTGAAAAAAATAAGTTAGTTGATGTGGCACCTGTCGAGTTGGTTCCTATGTGGCGTAATGGTATATCTGGAGAGTACGGAATTGCTAAAAGGATCGAAAAAATCTATGTGGCGGAGGATCTTATTTCGCCAACTATGAGATACATGACATGGGTGGAATATCCTTTCTTATCAGATCATGCTCCAGTCTTACTTCAATTGGGCATTGGGATGCCGACGGTTGCACACCCTTTTAAGTTTAATCTAGCCTGGTTGCGTGAAGACTCTTTTGTCACTATGGTTCACGAAGTGTGGAATGATTCTCAGCTACAACAAGTTGTGGGGGCGTCAGGGAGATTTGTTGGGAAGCTCTTACATCTAAAAAATCGGGTTAAATTATGGTCCAAAGAAAAATGCTTTGGGAAGCTCTTACATCTAAAAAATCGGGTTAAATTATGGTCCAAAGAAAAATGCTTCCAGGATAAGATAGAATTGGAAAATATTGAAGTTGAATTAGTTGCTCACTATAATCAGAAGAATCAAGGATTATACAATGAATATTTTGATCAACGATTGATTTTTTTAGAGTCTAAGCGCAAAAAAAATCTACTGGACGAGGAAGAACGATGGCGCAAAAAGAGCAGTGCCATTTGGATAAAAAGTGGAGATAAGAATACAAAATTCTTCCATCATTTTGCAAGCTATAGAAGGAACAAAAAACACATCTAGGAGATAAAGGATGTTTTGCAAGCTATAGAAGGAACAAAAAACACATCTAGGAGATAAAGGATGAAGCAGGCCTGGTTCATACAGGCCAGGAGGCCCTAAAGGATGAAGCAACATTTTTCTTTAATTATTTCTTTCATGATACAGGACAAAATCACATTAGGGAACAAATAGATACAGTAAGGTTGTATCCTAGGCTTGTTATGGAGGAAGAAGTAGTAAATCTTGAAAAGCCATGTACCAGTGAGGAAATTTTAGAGGTACTAAAAGGTTTTACAAAGGACAAAATTCCAGGTCCAGATGGGTGGACTGCCGAATTTTTTCTATACTTTTACGAGTTGGTTGGACAACACTTGCTTGATATTGTGGAGGAGACTAGGATCCGAGGTGAGGTTATCAAACCGATCAATTATACTTTCATTGCATTGATTTTGAAAGTTAACAGTCACAACTCTTTTAATGACTTTCGTTCAATTGCATTGTGCAATTTGTGTTACAAGATTATTGCAAAAGTAATAGCAAGGAGACTCAGGCCTATTCTATCTGGTACCTTGTCCGAGGAACAATTGGGTTTGCTGAAGGGAAGACAAATTTTAGATGCCATAGGCACTGCTCAAGAGTGTCTACATAATATAAAGGCTAAAAAACTACAAGCAATCATCCTAAAGCTAGACTTGAAAAAGGCCTATGACTGCACAAATTGGGATTTTCTGCAGCTTATGCTTCTCCAATGTGGTTTTGGACTTCTTACCACAAACTAGATTATGGGTTGTGTTACCTCAACAACTTATGCCTCTGATCAATGGTGAGTCCACTAAGTTCTTCCAAAGTGGTAGAGGGTTAAGAGAGGGTTGTCCATTGTCGCCTCTCTTGTTTATTCTTGTGATGGAAAGACTTAGTCTTTCTCTTAAAAAAGGACAAGCAGAAGGAAAGTTGACGGGTATAAAGGTTTCTAGGATTATTAAGATTCTTCATTTGCTCTTTGTGTATGACGTTCTAATAATGTACAAAGCTTCGATCCTAGAATGGAAAGAAATCAACAAAATCCTTAATGTTTTTTGTTGTGTGACGGGTTTGATGATTAACGTCCAAAAGTCTTCTTTTCTTCACTACGGAGTTCAACAGGACACTCTAGATGCTTTAAAAGACTTATTTCACTTCAACTTCATGAATCTTTCAGAAGGTTTTAAATGCTTGGGTTTATTTTTAAAACCCAATAACTACAAGTCGGAGGATCGACAGTGGCTCATCACAAAGTTCAAGAACCGAATAAGTCACCGGTGCAATCGGTGGCTTTCACTGGGGGGTAGATATGTGTTGATCAAAGCGGTTTTAGAGAGTCAGCCAGTCTATTGGATGGCTTTGGCTCACATCCCAACATCAGTACTAAATCGGATCTGCAAGCTAGTTTTTTCCTTTCTTTGGTCAGGCAGCAAGCAAAAGAAGAGTTACCATTTATGCAGATGGAGACCATTACGAAGCCAAAAAAAATTGGAGGGTGGGGGTTGAGAAACATTTTTTGTTTTTATAGGGCTCCGGCGACTAATAATTTATGGAGAGGCTTGATGAAGAACTGTATTTGGCATCGGGTGATAAAGGATAAGTATTTACCCCACGGTTTTGTGATGACATGGTTGAGATCGGATTCCTTCGTTACGTCACACGGATCCCAAACATGTAAAAACATCCTGAATACTTTACCTCTGATCTTGCATTGGCTTGCATGGAAATCGGGTTCAGGAGAATCCATAATTGTTGGGAAGGAAGGAATTTTGGGCTTGGGGAAGGATTCAATTTTGTCCACTGAATTGGTTTCCTTTCTTAATAATAAAAATGTTTATTATCTTTATCAAGCGAGCCAAGTCTCCCCACAGGGCTCGATCTACACTAATTGGTTAGACAACTCAGAATTGGGGTTGGAGGGTGATCTAGCAGCAGAATGGGAAAGGTATAGAAGGAACTTGATTGGATCAGGCATTCAACTTGCAAGATCAGATGAATTAAAATGGATAGGTGGTGATAGCTTAGGCCAGCTTACAGTTAAAAATGTGTACAATGCCCTTTCTTCAAAACTTTGGAAAAACAAAATTGGTGGCTGGAGGAAAAAACTATGGAGTTGGGACTGTCCCCAAAAGTTCAAGCTATTCGCCTGGCTAGTGATTGAAGATAAAATTCTTACTTGGAAAAAATTACAAAAAAGAGGATGGTTGGGGCCAGGAATCTGCCACCTTTGCAAAGGTAAGCGGGAATCAGGTAAACGCGTCTTTTTTTACTGTCCATTTACTATTTCAGTTTGGGAAAGGATCAAAATGGCTCTCAAGTTCTCTATAAGATGGAATGGCTCAACAATGAGTGAGTGCTTTGAAAACTAGGCTATTTAGAATCTTAACTTCCCAACATTGCCAACCTTTATTTGTTGGTTTATTTGGCTTGAACGAAACTTGGCTATCTTTGAGTCAGGGAATCTCTCCATTCAGAAGACAACTTTTCTTTCTTTAGGTGCGGTGGGCAGTCACAGGACAAAGGAAAAAGTCTATCCCACTAGATGTTCAGTCCTTGCAATTCCTGAAGATAAAATCATCAGGTGGTTTGATGGGGCAACTTAGAGGAATGGAGACCAAAGTGGCGCAGAAGGAGTCATTAAGATCAACGACCACACAATTTATAAATGGACTCTAAATTGTGGAAGAGGAACAAATACAAGAGCAAAACTTATGGGAGTTTGGGCTTCTCTAACCCTGGCATACATACTTTCTATTACAGATATTCATGTTTTAGGGGATTCAAAA
>CBVK0102397798.1:0-22972 GCA_900067695.1 Picea abies
CATATATATATATATATATATATATATATATGGGAAAAAAAATTATTTGCCCATCAAATTGATGATTTCAAAAATTAAGTGAAAGTCAAATTTAACCACTAACTCTGAGTATTTAAATCACTACCAATATTATTAGGTATTTTATTCTAAATCAATATCCATATTATTGAAGATATTTTTTTAATAAGGTAATAATTGATAAATGCAATATTTTTTTTCAAAAGATTTAAATGTTTTAAAAATTTAGTTCTAAACTATAATTATTTTATTAAATATATTTTTTTATAATCAAATATTAAAATTTTAGCTAAGTATTGAAATCAAAATATTATTTTTTCTTAATTTTTTTTTTTGTTTTTTGAATTTATCTATTCTTAAATTAAGAGTGTTTTTATTTTACATTTTCATGGGAATGGAGCAACACAATTATTAGCAAAATCATACTTTTACCTTGTTTAGATCATGTTTTTGAATGTTTAAATAGATTTAGTGCCCTCAAAAACAGAATATATAATCTCAATGATTTAAATCTAAAATTTTCTAAATTTCTTACCAAATTTTAAATAAAACTTATCAAAATAAATGAAAGTGTTATTAAAAAAAAAAAAATACTTAGAAGGTTTTTTACATTGTTTCAATCATGTTTTTGACGATTAAATAGATTCCTTTCCCTAAAAAACAGAATATGTAATCTCAATTATTTAAATCTAAATTTTTCTGAATTTCCTACCAAATTTTAAGTAAACTTGCTTAAAAGAAAAAAAACCTAAAATTTTTAAAATGTCTACTGTATCAGCTATGAATGCAGAAATTCAAGTGTTATAAAAATAAATAAAAACTTGGAAAGTTTAGAATGTCTGCTAAATCTACTATGACTGTATTTAGTAGGTTAAAAATTCTAGTAAATGAAGATTTTTTCTGGGGACATTTGCCCGAAATGTGGTGAGAAATTGTTGGATTCTTAGATTTGAGTGAATATTTCTGTAAAATCAAATTGCTGCAGGGTTTTTCAACATGCTGAGTCCATTTCTACATTCAGAAATAAATTTTGAACAACAAATAATTAGTATAAATTTATATCTTCAGATTTAAACACAAAAAAAAACATTTCTAACTATATCGATCACTATTCACGTTACTGATCACTATTCACGTTACTGTCGAAACTTCACTACAGCTATTCCATTGCATTAAAATTTTCAATGACATTTAATGAAAATATGAAAAACTTGGCTCATTCCATTATTATATGGGCTCTGCCTGCATTGATCACTGTTGTCGGAACTTCACTGCAGCTGTTCCATTTCATTAAAGTCTTCAATGGCATTTAAAAACTATAAGAAATTAAATTAAAATATTATTTTCCTTAAAATAAATAAAAATAAATAAAATGTTGAATTGATCTAGTATCAAGTCACTCCATTCCGTTATTACATATGCTGTGCCTGCATTGATGACTGTTCACTGTTGATGGAACTTCACTGCAGTCTGCACCTGCTCCATTGCGTTACAATTTTCGATGGCATTTAACGAAAATATGAAAACTTGGCTCATTCCATTATTATATCGGCTGTGCCTACATTGATTACTGTTACCTGTTGTCAGAACTTCCCTGCAGCTTATTCATTTTAACTAAGTCTTGCTTTATGTAAACGTTCTAAGTTTGTTATATTACTAGCACAGCCGACTCACGGCTGGAGAACGCCGAAAGGGGAGCCGTGACTTTTCAGAGAAAAAAATGAATGATTGCCATCAAAATAAAACGTGTGCAGAGTGTTTCTTAATGATATAAACGTGGCTTGCATATATTTTAATCCTTCTTAATCATTTGAAGGTGGCAATTATGTATTTTTACAGTAAATTTATAATGTGATTAGGTAAATGTAAAAAAATAAACATGTTAACGGATGCCTTCATAAATGCAAGGAAGTTATGAACAATAAATCTGACACATTGATTTTGGAGGACGACTAATCTGACACATTAATCTGACACTAAGAATATGCCAGCATCTTCAATGATTAGCCATCAGATTAGAATTTGAGATTAAAAGATCATTAATCCACTATCAATAGGTGTACCCCTTTAGGACTTAATTATTTTAGTTTTGTTCAAAATAATGTTTGTAAATTTGAATCTCTTTTTCAAGAAGTTGAAATCATTTATATATTCAGAAATGTAATTTAAATTAAAAAAAATGAAATATCAAAACTTAAAGTGTTTAAACGAGAACTTATAAAAATGTGTTAGCTAAACTTTTTACTTTTTGAGATTTTTGATCAGAATCAGAGGATATAAATCTGAACAAAATAGTTAATTTTTGTTGTTTAAATTGTATTTTTGAATATATAAATGGATGAGCTTGCTAAAAAACTCTTAAGACACTTGAATTATATAAACTTAGGCACTCAAAATCAAATGGAAAAAATAAAAAAAAACTACCGAAAAATAAAACGTTTACACTAACTCTTATAAAAATATGAAAAAACTTGACTGTGAATGACAAGTAAAGTAAAATAGTTTTTGATTACCACTTTTTTGAAATTAGCAAATTAACAAATTATTTTATTTATAAACTTTTTCCTACTTTAGATTTATATATAACTACATACACTTTAAAAAAAAAAAATTGTCCGACAAACTGCGCACTTATCTTCATCTAAGTCCAATTAAACAAAAAGATAAACTTTTTCCTACTTTAGATGTATATATAGCTGCATGCACTTTAAAAAAGAAACAATTATCCAGAGTTCAAGAGACTCACGGCTATGCGTAGACATCCATTGGATTTGTCCGATAACTGTTCACTGATCTTCATCTCAGTCCAATTAAACAAAAAGAAAATGCGAGAGAAAACATGACACGCTATCTTCTTCAAGTTGATTCCATTCCGTTTTTTGGGCAAACAAATTCAATATTCATTAACAAACACAGAGTTTCATCAATCCTTTTATACAAATCACATCAATCATTCTCTGACCTTTGATCTCATCGACTGCTTCTTCACATCCCATGGAGAATATAAGTGATTATTGAAAAAGAAAAATCATAACAGAAATGAAACACAGTGAACAGGAACGTCAACAAGACTTGGCATAAAATGGCGAGTAATCAAGAATGAGGATGTCTTCAATAGATGCCATGAACTTTTCGGCGTAGGATTTATGGAGAGGATGAGAAACGTAGGTACCCAGTCCTTCCGGCCCATAAAATGTTATGACGAATATATGAGTGAAGCCCTTCTGTCTTTTCACCTGTCCGAAATCGGTGCCCCTGATATCACAAACAAAAAAATTTGCAACAGTTACATCCAAACCATTTCATTGAAAGTAGAAAGAAAAATGGCATGGAAAAATATAAGTTCACCATTCGAAAGATTTAACGAAATCAAGGTGACAGCAAAGCTCTTCAAGTTCCCGAATGAGTTGTTGAAGCTGTTGGGTAGGGAGATCTGATTTGAACTTAGCCAACACAGTGTGCTTGGAATCAATAATTGCAGTCGATCCTGTAGATTCCTCCTCACCATTATTAGCCATAGCAGATAGACCTGCAAATGCAAAACTATTCCTATTCTTATTCCAATACCAATGCAATTTTTCTCCTGATGATAATCTTGGTAACTGCAACGTTAGCTTCCCTTCCTTTCAGTTATATTGAAAAATCAGTAAGCCTCGAAATTAATAATTATGTTAAGGTTTACACCTATTGATAATGGGTATAATTAATGATTTTTTAATTTTAAATTCTAATCTGATGGCTAAGCATTGAAGAGGCTGGCATATTCTTAGTTATCCTCCAAAATCAATGCGTCAGATTTATTGTTCATAACTTCCTTGCATTTATGAAGGCATCCTTTAACATGTTTACTTTTTTACATTTCCCTAATCACATTATAAATTTACAGTAAAAATACATAAATGCCACGTTCAAATGATTAAGGAGGATTAAAATATATGCAAGCCACGTTTATATCATTAACACCTGCCATTATCTAGACGCTCTGTGTTAAAGTCGACTCAGTCACATCAGTCACAACTCTTGTTCTGAATAAAACCCTTTCGGCATTCTCCAACCACAAATCGACTGTACTAATATTAATTGTTCTGGTAGATTCCTCTACCCTTACTGGCCATAGCAGATAGACATGCAATACAAAACTATTCCAATTTCAATACCAATACAATTCTTATACTGATAATGAACTTTATAACTGCAACGTCAGCTTCCCTTCCTTTCGGTTATATTGAAAAATCAGTAGGCCTCGATTCTCTAGACGGTCTCATGCACATTCTTGTTGTTGCCATTAAAGAATGTAGTCCGTGTCATCACATTTATTTAAAACACCTAAAATAATCAGTTGGTGTGTGGGGTTGAGGGCAAACTCTGTTTATTGCTAGATTTTTAGTTTTAGTTGTAGCAGTTTAAATATTAGATTTTTTGGGGGTGTTTTTAAGGATATATTTTTGGATTAATTTTGATCAAATTTTGATAAAAAATGTTGGAAGTCTACATTTGAGTGATTGAGTGTATAATTCTAGTGTTTTTAGAATTTTTCAAGATTCTGAATCTATTTATACATTCAAAAATACAATTTAAACAATATAAAATGAAGATTTCACCCCAATTTATTTAGCTTTCATTAAAAATGTTAAAAAATAGAATATTTAAACAACATTTTTTTAACTTAGATAATTGTCAAAAAAGTTACTCTCCCTTCTGATCATCATAAATACTATATCTAATAAAGTTTTCTATTTGATTCTTATCAATTTTATGGTTAAAAAGTGAATCCATTTATTACAAATTATATAATAAAGTCAGAATTTTCATTTATCCTAAATTTTGATGAAATTAAATAAATTTATAATTTGAACATTTCTTTAAAAAATATGGTTAAACCATGCATACATCTTGAATCATTGTACAACTAAGATACTAATATTTTAGTCCATTATGGTTAAACCATGAATACATATTGACTCATTGTAAAACTAAGATACATAATAGTTTTGTCCATTATGGTTAAACCATGCATACATATTTATTCATTGTAAAACTAATATTTCTGTCCATTATGGTTAAACCAAGCATCGACTCATTGTAAAACTAATATTTTTGTGCATTATGGTTAAACTATGCATACATATTGACTCGTTGTAAAACTACGATACCTAATCTTTTGTCCATTTTTATTAAATTTATATTAATTTTTTTTATTATTTAAATAAAACTTTGATCTTCTAGTGTTTAACAGAAAAAACATTTTATTTCACAGTTTCATGACAAGTCCGTCTAAGACTTGTCCAATACATAAGGCTCGCCCTACTTTCCACATGGGCTCCACTAGGCACGTACCAGTTCTATTCATTATATATACAAGGCTTACTAAATCACAATCTAAACATGGTTTGGGACTTCACAAATTTCAAGGTGCACATGGTTTGAAAATTGGCACTTCACAAATTTCAATATGCCAATGTGCAAGTTGGTGAAAGACTCGCCCTACTTTCCACATGGGTCCATTAGCCACGTACCGGTTCTATTCATTATATATACAAGGCTTAGTAAATCACAATGTAAACATGGTTTGGGATTTCACAAATTCCAAGATGCACATGGTTTGGAAATTGGGACTTCACAAATTTCAATATGCCAATGTGCAAGTTGGTGAAGTTGTTGCAGTTATATTCATTATATATACAAGGCTTATTAAATCACAGTTATATTCATTATATATACAAGGCTTATTAAATCACAATCTAAGCATGGTTTGGTACTTACAAATTTCAAGGTGTACATGGTTTGGAAATTGGGATTTCACAAATTTTAATATGTCAATGTGCAAGTTGGTGAAGTTGTTGGTACTTACAAATTTCAAGGTGCTCATGGTTTGGAAGGTTTGGAAATTGGGGCTTCACAAATTTCAATATGTCAATGTGTAAGTTGGTGAAGTTGTTGTTCTTTTATTTAAAACCCATTAATAGTCTCCAACATAAGGATGCATATGTCGCTTTTCACGGAGGGATGCCATTACTGCTAAGCAACTACTACTAGTGGGTTATTTATCACGAATAGGCAAAGTTGTTTGACTGTCAATGTTTCAAATCTAGATGGAATATAGAGGATTTTATTAGTATAGACCGAAAGTTCATTTTCCCATCCCTTTTCTTCTTTAGTTGCATTGTTTTGAAATTATGCAGTCAGTTTATAGAGCATTTTCCCTCGTACAATATGAGCATGATTAAATTCAAGATCATATTCTTAGATGGTTTTCATCTAGTTTCCTCTGTGTTTCCCTAAATATTATTGGATGAACCATGACCGAACAATGGGGTGCGGGACTATCACTTTGGTATGATTCTTCAAGATATAAGACCTAAAGTGTATAACACTCTTTTAGAAATTATATGTTTTCTTGTATATGTAAGGATAATTGAGCTTTTCTCCTTGCAAGTTTGTACGCATTAAGGAAATAGGTGTGCCATTACCTTTAATGTCTTTCTGTGTTAACACCACTACAGGAGAATGGTCGAAAAAAAAAGTGTAAAGAAGGAAATAAAGGTTGAAATAACATGTTACACTTCGGATGTAGGTTCCTTTAATGTAGTATGTAATGAAAACGATTCAGCTTACTCTTGAACGTCCTTGTAACGCCCTCGGCTGTCATCCCACTGGTCGGGCAAATGCTACTGTGCAGAACAACATCATTCTCATACTTAATTAATAACATGCATTTAAGTCATATTAAACATATTTAACTCAGAGTAAGCACAAGATTACTGCTAACATAAATAATCTCTGACATTAACCATAATTCATATGCACAACATAATACATGATACATATAAACATTAAAGGCATGCAAAACATAATATTAAGCATAAGTTGATACTTATCTTTGAAATCATGGTAATTCCACCAACTACGTGCAGGCCTTCCACGAACCTCCCAGCCTTAGACCACGCTGCTCATCAAGCTCAGCAGTGGGTCACCCCTGAGCTTGGACTAAGCTCCACCCAAGGCAAGGAATCTTAGTCTAGGCTGAGGTTACAGGGAAAACTGCACAGAATAACTGGAAATATTCTTCCCAGTATGCCTTCTTATGCCCACTACTCACGGACTCTTATTCCCCACATGCTTGTTCCGCCCGGGATTTTACACCTTCATAAGCAGAGTCCATCAGTGCTTCACCTCCCTCTCTTGGTCTCGGCAACTGGCCGGATCAGAAAGTCTTAGAGCTCTGTAGCTGGTGCTAGACTCTCTCTGGAAGAATACCACTTCCTAGAAGACTCCTTCACCTGGAAATAGCTTCTCATAGGCCTGCCAGGCTACCTCTTCAACTAAGGGCCTTAAAACCCAGTTCTTCAGCCCCTTCTGACTCAATTCCCACACGGTGAGGATAACCACAATGCAACCCCACTCAAGAAAACAGAAAACAACAACATACCGACAGATCGAGTATGGATTCAACTCTGAAATGACGGATAGACTAGGCTCTAGAACTCACAAGTCGACTCTCCCCCCCCCTCACCAGTTCTCTCAATGGTGCATAGGTATGTCAAGGGCAGACGCAGACCAATAACAAAATCAGAGGGATGATGTTTTGGTCTTCAGGAAGATGTCTCGATTTTCTGGTTCTCAGAGCTGCGTGAGGGTATCCGAAATCAGACGCAAGGGATGATAGAATGAAGAGCAACCCCCTCCATGGCTGACTTCTGGAGTTTTTAACTGCATGTGCCTGGGTCGACACATGTCACCCATGAAGCTGCATGCACTCCATCAACATGCATTCCCCTCTAGGAATTTAGGACAAAATATATATTTCACATGGCTTTTGGAATAATATTAAAATATTATTCCCCGGAACTTAAGCCCCTAGGCTCAACACTTAGCCTCTCTTTCCAACCTTCCAGCCCCCAATCCCTTACCCACTCTGTGGAATCTTAGTCCCCCATCACTCATTCATCGTGGTCGGTCTGCATGCAGTGGTGTTTATATTTTTATTAATGTTCTGCATGATGACATATACAAAAGCAGGCTCCCAGCCTAATAACACATAAGCCCAGTAGCTTATATAAACTTGGCTCACCAGCCTAGAAAACATAATTACAATTCATAATGAAATCTTTATAATTCATAGACATGATTTACAACAGGGCTCAGCCTTGGGGACATTACAATCCGCTCCCCTTATTTTTGCACTATCCTCAGTGCAACTTTACACTGCATCTGCAATCTTTTCAAAATTTTCAAAAAGATGCGGGTACTCTGCCCGCATAACATCTTCATGCTCCCATGTCGCATCCTTAGGATCGTACCAGGTCCACTGGACCTTTACAAGCCCTATAGCTCAATTCTGGAGATGTTTGTTTTTCCTGTCCAATATGCGCACATGATGCACTTGTAGGACACATTCGTGTTCCACCTGAATCACTTTCCCATCGATAACATGATTAGCATCTGGTATATATTTCTTAAGAAATGAAACATGAAACACATTATGTACAGTCATAGATGTAGGTAATGCAAGCATATATGCAACTGGCCCAATCCTTTCTAGGATTTCAAATGGCTCAAAAAATCTGGCTTCCAACTTGGCGCAACTTCCCATCTTCAGAGAACTCCTGTTATCTTTCACTTTCAGGAAAACATGATCACCACTTTGAACTCTCTATGGGTTTTGTTCTTATCAGCATAACGTTTCTGCCTATCCTGGGCAGCTTTCAAATTCTGCTTATTTTTTATCATTTGGTCCTCCATCTCCTTGAGCAATTCTAGCCCAACTATTGCTCTATCAATTGGATTATCCCAGCTCACTGGAGTATTGCACTTTCTTCCATAAAGTGCTTCAAATGGGCTCATCTTCAACGATGCATGATACCCATTGTAGTAGGCGAATTCTACCAAGTGCAGGTAGTCTTCCTATCTTGATGGTTTGTCCATCACATACATTCTCAGTATGTCTTCTATTACTCTGTTCACCCTCTGTGTGTCCATCATACTCGGGATGATAAGTTGTACTAAAGTTTAGATTCATTTCAAATCCTTTGAAAAATCCTTTCCAGAAATTTGAGGTGAATTTCGGGTCTCTGTCGAACACAATCATTTTAGGAATTCCGTGGAATCGTGCCACTTCCTTCACGAAAATATCAGCAACATCTGCTGCCTTGTGAGTAGTTTTCAGTGGAATAAAATGGGCAGCTTTTGTAATCTTGTCCACCACTACCATGATCAAATCATGCATCTTGCTTGTTCTAGGAAATCCTGTAATAAAATCCATTGTTACCACTTCCCACTTCCACTCAGGAATGGGTAAAGGTTGCAGCAACCCTGCTGGGTGCCTATGTTCAGCTTTAACTTTCTGGCACTCCATACATATGGCGATGTATCCAACAATCTCTCTCTTCATACCTGGCCAAAAGTAATGGCTCTTGACCGCTGCTACTATTTTCTGATATCCAGGGTGCCCTGCATAAGGCACATTATGCATCTCCTGCAAAATCATCTGTTTCAAGCACTGGACATTGGGTACAAAAATTTTGTTCTTATACAACATTATTCCATCGGTTTCCAATTTATAAATTTCCATGTTCTGTGGCATCTTACCCTGTGGTAACTTGGCTACCAATTATCTATACTGCAGATCTACATTTGTAGCCTCAAGAATTATTCTTTTAATATTAGTCTGATACATGCTAATGGTTGTAGCATGTAATTCATGCACCCTCCTACTGAGTGCATCAGCCACTTTATTCTCCTTTCCTTTGATATGTTTGATCTCAAAGTTGTACTCACACAGAAATTCCAGCCACCTACTTTGTCTAGCGTTTATGGTTGGCTGATCAAACAAATATTTCAGACCGTTATGGTCTGTTCTGAGTTCAAACCTCCTTCCCATGAGGTAATGCCTCCATTTCTTTAGAGCATGAACTATGGCTACCAACTCCAAGTCATGGGTTGCATAGTTCTTCTTGTTCTCTTTTAATTTCCTGGACTCATAACAGATTATGAATCCATTTTGACTGAGGACCCCTCCCATTCCTTCTTTGCATGCATCAGTGCATACTGTGAAATTTGCATTTGGATCTACAATCCTTAGGATTAGAGAACTAGTTAACAGCTGCTTCAATCACTGGAAACTTTCCTCACATCCCTCTGTCTAGTGAAACTGTTTCCCCTTTCTTTGTAAGGAAGTGATAGGGTGAGCTATCTTTGAGAACCCTGCGATAAACCTTCTATAATAGCCCGCTAGACCCATAAAGGATCTAACTTCCACCACATTCCTTGGAGATGACCATTCTCTGATGGCCTCAACCTTCTCAGGATCCACGACGATCCCTTCTTTTGAAATAATGTGCCCCAAGTAATGGATCTGCCTTTGATAAAATGAGCATTTTCTCAACTTGGCATACATCTGGTGTTCTCTCAACACTTGCAGCACCATCCTTAGGTGTTGTTCATGCTCTTCCTCTGACTTGGAATACACCAAAATGTTATCTAGGAAGACTATGACAAACTTGTCTAAATAGTCCCTGAATACACCATTCATCAAGCACATAAAAACAACAGGTGCATTCGACAGCCCAAATGGTACCACTGTGAACTCATAATGGCCATACCTTGTTCTAAAGGTGGTCTTGCTAATGTCTTCATCCTTTATTCTTACCTGGTGATATCCCGATCTGAGATCTATCTTCAAAAATATTTCCGCACCTTTCAACTGATCGAAAAGATCATCGATCCTCGATAGAGGATACTTGTTCTTGACAATTACTTTGTTCAACTGTCTAAAATCAGTGCACAGCCTCAACGTCCTGTCCTTCTTCTTCACGAACAGGACTGGGGCACCCCAAGGTGACATGCTTGGGTGAATTTACCCCTTCTTTAGAAGCTCTTCAAGTTACAATTGCAACTCTTTCAACTATGGCATACTCATTCTATAAGGAGCTTTCGACACTGGAGATGCTCCAGGCATCAAATTTATAGAGAAATCGATATCTCTCTTCGGAGGTAGTCTGGGTACCTCTTGAAATACGTCTTAAAACTCTTTAAGTACCTCATGATCCTCAATACTTGACACCTTATCCTTAGGTGTTTCCCCCACATGGGCTGCAAATAATTGACAGCCTTTTCTGTAGCACTTCTTCAGTTGCATTGTTGAGATTTCTATAACAGTAATAGCTCTAGGAATTCCTTGGATGGCTCTCTGATTCCCTTCTTCATCTAATATAGTGAATGCCTTGTATATACAGTCCAAGATGGCATGGTGATGGTCCAACCAGTCCATCCCAATTAGACAGTCATAAGAGCCTAACGGTAGAATGTTCAAATCGGCCTTCCTGCTCAGTCCATTCATGTCTACAAGACATAACTTGACTAACTCCGTGACTTTCCTCTTGGTTCCTGTAGCTAGCTGCACTAACCAAGACTTTTCATGTTTGCTTCTTATCAAATGAAAAATTTCTACCACTCTAGGGTCTATATAACTATGGCTAGCCCCTGAATCAACTAAAATAGTAAATGGTTGGTTTTTTATCATACCTTCTACTTCAATCATGTGCGACTGATACTCAGCTTGCTTGTTGTCCAGGACTGCATAGATCCTTGGAATTCTACTGCCCATTTCCTCCACTATTTTAGCTTGTTGAACATTATGGACAGCTCTTGCTTTGCTATTTTTATGGGGACAATATCTATACTTGTGGTTCTCTTTACAACCCCAACACTGAATGGGCCTCTGTCTCGGCCTTTGTTCCCCTAATTCAACCATTCTCATCTCTTTAAACGATGGATGTCCTTGAGGACTATTTCTAAAAAAGGGAGGTTTGTTTCCCTTCTGCCTCTATTCTTTCTTAAACTTCTTCTAGTCATCCCAAGTCTTCCGAAAGGTAGGATTTTCTCTTTGCTGCTCATATAAGCATTTTTTTCTTCTTGTTGTTTCTTCCATAGTCTTAGGATCATCATACTGAATCTTGTCACCAATGGGAGGTGGCAGTCCACTCAAATATCTCTGAATCTTGATAGCCTCATCTTTGATGAATGGAACATACTTCAGTAATTCCAAAAACCTTCGTTCGTATTCATCAATGGTCATGCTGCCTAGCTTGAGTTTGAAGAACTCTTTCATCTTTCTCTCATAGTATCTTTTAGTCAGGTATTTCCTCTCGAAATACCTTTTGAATTCCTTCCATGTGATATATTTCTCTCTAACGTGTTGCACCTGCACAAGCTGATCCCACCACATGGATGCTTTTCCTTTTAGTTGATACATCTTAATTCTTCCTTCTGCATGAGAGGAATAAATCTGCAGTTGGAAATATTTCCTCATGCCAAGCAACCATGTTTCGGCATATTCCTCCTTCTTATGTTCTCCATCAAACGTAGGAGGTTTAATCTTATTCATCTCCCCTTTCAATTCATCCACTCCAGGTATTCGTTGTTTTCTGGTAGGGGATGGGATTGAACTACTGTGTGCCTCCTTACCGGAATGCTTTGGGGAGCAACGATGATTTCTGCTACAACTCCTCGATCTTCTTTTTCTCTTAGGGATCCCGTGACTCCCTATTTTTCTTGAGTCACTCTCCTTTTCCAATTTATTTTCTATACTTTCCAGGCTCTTCAACATCTTTAAGTTGAATTCACCCTGCCGATCCCTGACCCTCATGAGCTTTCGGCTCGGCGAGCCTGGGCATATTTCTGCAATCTTTCAATGATTTTCATCGCATGCCCTTCCTTATCCATCTCTTTTCCTTGCACATTAGAGTTTGACCCTTTGAATCCCAAGTTGACATTCCTTCCTTCTCCTTTGTTCTCTGAATTGGAGGCAATCCACAACTCTTCCATTTCTATACTCGATGTTGGTTAGCGACTGTCCTGACACTTGTTGAACTCTGCACACACGACGTGTAGTCAAACGAAGTTTGTCAGGGCTTAAACCCTTAATAAAAATACAACATTCATAAACTAATGCGAATAAGAAAGTGATTTGATTCCACGAAATTTTCTGAGCTTTGTTTGGCTTTGCAATTCTCAGCGATAGCCCCTGTTTTCTTAGTCCCCAACCCATGTGTCCAGGGGTTGTGATCAGATGATAAACTGCTAGGTGTTACAAGGCTCTCCAAACAAAACTCTGGGTTTCAGGATTTCGGGGCTTCGGGGTTTTGGTCCCAGAGGTTCTCGCACTCGCTTCCCTCTCCAACCCCCGACTTCCAAAAATTTGATTTCCTTACCCTCCAGGCCCACAGCACAGTTGTCGCCCACCAAGGTAGTGACACATGGTGTCCTTAAGAAGGTCCACCTCACTCCCAGCAATGTCATGGGGCCCCATTACTTTCACTTTCATTTCGGAGTTTCAGGCATAAGCAGTTCTTGCATCCACACATCTCAAACTTTCGTTTGCCGAAATTATGAAATTACGGTCTATCATCTACTTGATCCAATGGTCCTGATTCCCCACAATCTGACGACTCATATCTCATCGACATTTCGCGTATCGAGATTTTGTGTGTCACGAGGTCAAAGGATTTTCCACCTTCGTCCTCCCTATTCCTGAAATGTCGATTTCTTCCTGGACAATTAACGATCCAGATCTCTCTTAGATCGACGATTTTGATCCAATCGTGAATTCATGTTTCATGAATTTTCACGAACTCACCCTTAGACCATTTCAAGTCACGAGTTAGCGAAAGGTTGATTGCTCTCCACGCGTCCTTTCTGATGGATGGTCCTGACAAATTCGGTATTTCGCGTATTGCGATTTCCACACTCCTATGCAACTCCAAAGGGTTTTAAACCTTGTGCACGTTCTCCAGATTTGATGGTCGTGAGGGTTATCCTTTCCTCTCGAATAGATTCTATGGATCCAACATTACTGGTGTGGTGTTCTCTCTCTCCCTGTGGCCATATACCATGCCAGCTGTAGTTTTATAATACCGCTACACCTCCTGAGCTTTGTAACACGGTCAAGTAGTCCGTCGACACTCAAAAAATTTTTGGGGTTTGAAATTAGTCCTCCAAACACAATTTATTCTCAAAACCTCGGTCCAAAGACCACTTATCCGGCCCATCCAATCTCAGCGTTGAAACTAGGCTCTAATACCATACTGTAACGCCCCCGGCCGTCATTCCGTTGGTTGGGCAAATGCTACTATGCGGAACAACATCATTCTCATACTTAATTAATAACATGCATTTAAGTCATATTAAACACATTTAACTTAGAGTAAGCACAAGATTACTGCTAACATAAATAATCCTTGGCATTAACCATAATTCATATGCACAACATAATACATCATACATATAAGAATCACAGGCATGCAAAACATAATATTAAGCATAAGTTGATACTTATATTTGAAACCGTTGTAATTGCACCAACTACGTGCAGGACTTCCACAAACCTCCCAACCTTAGACCACGCTGCTCATTAAACTTAGCAGTGGGTCACCCCCGAACTAGGACTAAGCTCCACCTAAGGCAAGGAATCCTAGTCTAGGCTGAAGTTACAGGGAAAACTGCATAGAATAACCAGAAAGATTCTTCCCAGGATGCCTTCTTACACCCACTACTCATGGAATCTCATTCCCCACATGCCTGTTCCGCACGAGAGTATACACCTTCACAAGTGCAATCCATCAGTGGTTCATCTCCCTCTCTGGGTCTCGACAACAGGCTGGATCAGGAAGTCTTAGATATTTGTAGCTGGTGTTGGACTCTCTCTGGAAGAATACCACTTCCTAGTAGACTCCTTCACCTAGAAATAACTTCTCATAGGCCTGACAGGCTGCCTCTCAAACTAAGGTCCTTAAAACTCGGTTTTTCATCCCCTTCCAACTCAATTCTCGCACGGTGAGGATAACCACAACGCAACCCCACTCGAGAAAACAAAAAACAACAACCTACTGACAGATCGGGTATGGATTCAACTCTGCAATGGCGGATAAACAATGTGTAGCCCTTGGGTCACTTGTGCAAGAGTGTGATTGTGTCCACTGTGCTAAGTACTGCCCATAACTTCTCATGTTGGATGATCTGTTCCAAATCTACTAACCTGTTAAGTTTTCTTGTTCTCTTGTGTGGTTGGAGCAGGTCCTATCTTGTCGATGCATGTGAAATTATAGATGTTGTGTACTTGGATATATGCTTTGTGTGATGAGATGGAGGTATGTTGCACTAATTAGTGCTATTCTTTTAGACTTAACGATGAATTCGACCTATGTGAGTTAAAGTAAGCAAGGCGCTGACACTCCACTATTGCAAGCTTTGCTACTACTAGTTTGTTGATGTGTACTAGGTGGAATCAAGCTACTATATGCCTCGGAAAATTCTGAGGTGTTTGAGGAATTTTCCACCATATAAAAATGTGAAATATATTGCTTGTAAAATCTTGTGCTTGGTGTTAGGATACTTTTAAGCTTTTTGTGTCTGCTTCTGAACCACTTAAATATATTCTTCAATGGTCCAACACTTTTGTAGTTCCATCAGATCATGTAATGGCTATGGCGCGAAATGATCATTGCCAATGCATTTGAACTACAAGATATGGTTCTAGGTGATGTGTAAATGCATACATATCTTATAAAAAAAAATACAAGTTTGTTGCAATGGACACTACCAAAGAGTCATTGTTCATCACAGAGTCTGTTACACTCCACAAATATGTCGAATTTGTAGACATTTTTGTAATTTAATATTGTACATATAATTAACACTTTTGTGGTGTTATTTACTGTGTAGTGTGCAATGTGATTTTGTGTGTTGCATAGTTGATATATATATGGCCAAAAAAAGGGTGAAGGAAAAAAATAAGGGAAGGCAAACACAATATAAAATATATTGTATGTGCATAGTGTTCACATGTTCTGTGTTGCAAGCATGAGAAGTTGGACAAGCTAGGGAAGTATTAGTACTGGTACATCACAAACATTTTCCCAACAACAGATTCAGAGGTAAGTTTCCATAAAATATTTTTCATCTACATATTGCGATAAAAACCAAGACATAGGAAGATATTTGTAAACACTCTCTTATACACATGACAAAAAAATAGTGTCAAGTGCTTAGGCAATTTGAAAATTTCTATGTTCATTTCAAGCGAAATAGGTATACCTAGAATTGAAGCAATCAATGTTGGAGAGTCAAGTGTAACAAGAACAGACGAGGAAATTATCCATGTGCAACATAAACAATTGGAAAGGTATGTATATAAAAATTGTTACTATGCAACTCAGAAGGAAATATATGGAAAATGTACTTCACATTGATTGTTTTATGTAATTGTTATCCGATGATGTATCTCTCCAACTCAAAATTATTGTCTCAATAGAGGACTTGAACAGTGACAGAACTAGAGAAGTATTCATTGGAGATGTCATGGTTATTTACAACATATATTTGGATAAAGAGAATAGATCACGTAAAATATTGCATTTCTATATGATATATGAAAAAGGAATGATGATAGTTACATTGATTGTTCCTACACACCTCATTGAAAGACATGAAAAAAAATATTTTTCCAGGAACTAGATTATCTATTACAAAATTCAATATTCTACCAAAAAGAGGTTATGAACATGGTTATTGTGATCGTGTTATATCTCTACTTGAATCAAGTATCATAGAGACAATGCCTTCTATATTCAAAGAATACAATTTCAAACTAGACACAACAATCAAACAATTTACAAACAATACAGACATGTATCCAATCGACACTGTTAGAGTTGTCGTCACCCTCGCTGTGAAAGTTGGATCATAGTAGAATTTGCATATAAATGATGGCAACACGGAGGATGAAAAATCAACGATGTGATTTAGTTTTTTTGTTTATATGATAATATATCTTAGCTCAAGTTATGTAACAATCACATCATTTTATATATCAGGTGCAGTTGTTTGAGACGTATGGACAATTCTTTTCTTCACTAAAACAACAATTGCAGACAAGGAAATTTCCATTTTTTCTATTTAAAAATATAACGAGGAGGAGAGATGAAAAAGAAAATGTGTTCCACACATCAAAATCAACATCTATAACATAAATCATAGAAGAAGCAGTTAGATATATGAAAAAATTAATTGGCTCAACAAACATTGTAAGTATAGATTGACAAGTCTATCTACAAATATCACATACAAGATTATTTGAATATATATATATATATATAGATAGATAGATAGATTAAATTAATAATATTTGTATTGTAAAAACATGCCAAATGTACAATTATAGGAGAAAATGCATATTCAACTCCATTTGAACATGTTTATGCAATCTACAACTCTCATGTAGGGTGTTGAGGGGTCACGATTCCCTTTGAATCAACAATAGGAATTGTTCATGTCAATGATGCCCAATTAGACTCTTCAACATTTAATGGTAGCACAATTCTCCAGATCAATGATCTAGCAAGTTTCGATGGCCTTTATCAATGATATATGTATGTACCTTTCAAATATTTCCTCCTAATGAATGAGTTCTCTTTTTGGGTTTACAATGTATTGAAAGAAAAAAAATGATCTATATTGGGGAAGAGTGGGCCTTGGGATAACCTTTTTGCCCCGGTATGCAAATAACAACTATGTCAAGTTCAGATTAGCAATAATATCATCACTTTTCTAGACCATTAGATATTATTTGAGAGAAACTTTGAAAGCGAATACACATGCAATATAATAGAGGCTATAAAAAATTTCACCACACCTTAACACACATCACATGTTCAACATTATCAATTTTCTTTCATGAATTTGAAATAAAGAACTGTAAGGTATTCTAAGATAACTTAAGAAATAATAATAGCATATCTTACTTAATACAACATCAAAAATAGAATTGAGAATGGAAAAAATCCACAAGTTCAATCACATTCACTCTTTGGATGAAAAAAATGCTTATGGTTTTACACAAAACTTCTAAATTCAATAAACTTTGTCTGAGAAATAGTTCTCTTACAAAATAAAATCCTTTAAATTCTATGCAAAAACCATCGCCTTTGATACATGGCCAATGTATTTATTTATAAAAGTAAATTATCTAAAAATAACTACTATGTCGAGTCTTATCAAGTAAACAAAAGAAAATTGGATTGAATCCACATGTCCCACTCCTGTTAACTCTGGTTTTCTTGATGTTCCACTACATCATATTATTCCTCTCATATTTTGACCAGTGGAAAAAATGTTCTGTGCATGTGTTGGCATAAGGAAACATGTGCTAGTCCATTGGTGCGCTAAGGATATATTTCATCTCCACCACACATTTTTTGTATTTATCCAGCTTGGCACTTAGTCGTTGCAAAATTTTTGATGTTCTAATCAGGGGCTTCATGAACTTCTTCATCTGTCCTAGGACAAAGGGTCAAAATTTGAGAAATTTATGTTTCATATGTGTGGTCTAGTTCAGTGTGTTGGCCAAATTCTTGTAGATGGATATCCCTCATTTCCTTATTTATTTTCTCCCAGATCTTGACACATTCTTCCCATCTTTCTTGCATTTTCCTATGAGGTTCTTGTACCATTTGCGTCCAATGTGCCTCTTCCTTGTGTATTCCGGTGATACTGTAATATGTGAGTACCTTCATACCATGTTCTTCTATGTCTCAGCCCGTCTGCACTTCTATGATGTACTTGATCCGCTCCAAAGCTTGATATGCCTTTTCATACCATTGTTTCATATCTTTGTAGGTCAGCAACCCCATAAGAGTATCTTCCTAGTAATTTGTTATATGGGCCATTGAAATATCCCTCTCTGATATGAATCAACCATACACCTCCAAGAAAACTCAATGATGAATGCATGATCCTTGACTGCAATAGAACATCAAATAAAATATGAATGCAATGTAATATTTTCTTTCGATGAAAGCTATCTATAGAATGGAGCAAGAGTTTTCAAGCAAATAAACAATTACAAATGTCAAAGCGAGAAATAAAAATCACTCTTTGAATGCAATAGGCGCTCAATATATAGTTCAAAGACCATGCAATTTCACTCTAAAATGCAATCTTAGAAATGTACCACACAAAAAATTCAAAGAAGAAAGTTTACTTTGTTACTATCAAAATCCCTTAAGAAAACAATATAAAATCTTAAATTGAAAAGAACTCAAAGATACAACTGAGAGATTATACCCTTTTCAATTCAAAATAAATAAGAAAAAATAAGTGAAACTTTCAATGGTGAAAAAGAAACTCTAGATCATCAAGGTGATTGTAAGTCAATGAATTAACTAGTCAAAAAACACTCCAAACATTAGATCGAAGACCTAGAAAAGAAAGAAAAATCAAAATATCATTTTTTTAGAGGTTGTCGTAGGTTGCTTTGACAGACAATGCAACAAGTCAAGTTGTTGCATGCAGAAGGAATATCACAATGAGATAATGTCGCTATGTACCTTAAACAAGGGCGTGACAAGCAGTGAAAAATCAGAAAAATAAAAATTTTCTCAGACTCTTGAGTGGAATTTTATATCGACTGATCAAACAAGGCTAGGTGATGACTCAAAAAGACTCAAACAAGACATAGGAATAAAACTAGGAGAACAAATCTAGAAGATTGCTCCCCAATATGGTCGCCATTTTTGTTGTGGATAAATTAGTGTTTGAGGACACAAACTAATCTCCCTAGTTTAGACAACCGAAACTAGAACAAAACAAACAATATAAATTCCTTTCCTTAAATTTAGAATCAAAATATGAGTAGATAACTAGTTCATACCTTTTTATCCAAATTTTTCTTTCGCTAATTGAAGCTACAAATTCGATCCCAAAGTCTTTTTCTACAGACCTATGTAAGAACCAAATAGAATAAGTGAAAGCAATAATACATCACATATTTTGATAAATCTATGTAGATGGTCAAGGAGAAATACAATAAATCTGATATAACAACTTTATGGGAAAGGAAAAATATAATTGTATTAATAAATCGAGAAGTAGCTTACAACCAAGCCTTGGTGTTGACAAATTCCTTCTAGCAGTTCAATGTTCCAATACCCAAGTAACCTCCATAAGTGCCATTACCATCTCTTGAACACTTTAGCCCAAATCTCTTAGTACCCAAATGAAGTTCACAAACTCTCAATTACAAATTGGGAGCTATTCTAAATTCACCATTATTTTATTACTTATCACCTATTAGCCTTTCCCTTTAGAAGATTCCTCCATTTATAGATTGGAGAGGAAGTCGTGAGGAGGTTAGGAACTCACTAAATCAAGAGAGACAGGTGAGATCCAAACCGATCGTCAAACAACTCATCATAGAAACTTCTCTTCTAGAATCTTCGAGAATTTATTCTTTTCTCCCACGTACAAAGGTTGTCGCACCCTTAAACCTCAACAAAAGGTGACATTGTCACACCTTACAGTGATGCAGCAACAAGTGAAGTTGTCACATCTTTATGGAAAGAAACAAGTGATAACTTTGTAATTTAGGGATTTTTTAGAGTTGATCCTTTCCAAGAATACTTTCTCTCAATTTTCTTCCAAAGTTATATGTTTTAGACATCAGAGAATAGGCAGTATCACTTACTACGGAAAAATGTTGTATAACACCTACATGGATGAATGGGTGTTTAGGTGAGGATGGAATTTCGAAGATACTTGAAAGGTTTCTTATCAAGGAGACTTTCTTAGAGAGTTTGGGAAGATGTAGGGCATGCATAATAAATTCCTCCATTTGAGATCACAATCATGTCTCCTTGAAAGTAGAGGAAAACATTGATTGAAATTTCACTCCTTTTAAGTTCAATCGAGTGTGGTTGAAGGATCCAGACTTTAACACTCCGGTTCAGTCTGCTTGGACTTCTATTTATTCATGGAAGAGTCCCTCTACTATGAGTTTAATAGTATATAAGTTAAATAAGTTGAAGGAAGCAATGGTCCTTTGGAAATTGGGGAAAAAGAAGAAACTTCAATCAGAGTTAAAGCAGAAAGAAAAAAAAAATGGCAGAGATTTTCCTTAAAATCCCCTCAGAAATATTTTCTATTGAAGACAAGATTATTTTAGGTTCACATGAGAAGAGGAATTATAAGATCCTTAACCATGAGGAAGAAATATGGCTCCTTAGGAGTCGAGAAATTTGGCCAGAAAGGGAAGATTGGAACACAAAATTCTTTCATAAATATGTTGAGCACAAAAGGGTCATCAACTTCGTTTGGGACATTGCATATTTGGATGGTTCAAACCTATCTTCACAGGAAGATATAAGATCGGTAGATTACAAACTTTATAGGTCTCTTTATCAAGCTACAGGGAAGGAAGACACATTAAACCAGTTTCATGTGATAAAATAAGTGCCACGCTATTTCTCGAATGAAGAAAGTGATGATGTTCGAAAATAGATTTCCCTTCATGAGGTGGAAAATATGGTGGGTATGATTCCTAGGGACAAAAGTCCTGGTCCTGATGGGTGGACACAAGAATTGTTCCAACACTTCTTTGAGATAATGGGTAATTATTTATTATCTATTGTGGAAGAGTCTAGAAAAACTGGCAGGGTTTCTGAATATCTGAATGTGAATATCTGAATGCTATCTTTGTGGAACTAATTCCAAAGGAATCCAAACTTGCATCATTTAATGATTTCATGCTTATAGATTTATGTGATTTTTTCTATAAATTTATTACAAAAATCATTGCATACAGGATAAAAGAAAAATTGGATGCCATCATCTCATAGGAGCAATTTGGATTTCTGAAA
The DNA here is from genome assembly GCA_900067695.1 of Picea abies. Taxonomy (NCBI): domain Eukaryota; kingdom Viridiplantae; phylum Streptophyta; class Pinopsida; order Pinales; family Pinaceae; genus Picea; species Picea abies. The sequence continues at coordinate 21,708 of CBVK0102397798.1, forward strand.
GATAGACTGATTTTCGATGTTGTAGGTCTTGCATAAGAATGCATGCACTATGTGAAAACAAAGAAGATGAAATCATTGATATTGAAATTGTATCTTAAGAAATCCTATGATAAAGTAAACTAGAGCTATCTGAGAATGATGCTATTTCAAATAGGTCTGAAGTGGGAGGTGGTACAATGGATTATGGGATGTGTAACTAGTGAAAACTTTGTTGTTTTGGTAAATGGATCCCCTACGGATTTTTTTAAATTCACAAGGGATTGAGGCAAGTTTTCCCTCTTTCCCCATTGTTGTTTCTCTTGGTCATGGGAGGACTTAGTAGAATGTTGAAAAAGGTTATTTCTAAAGGGAAAATATCAAGGTTAAATGTTGCAATATGGCCCATCATTTCTCACTTATTTTTTGTGGATGATGTAGTAATTTTAGGTGTTGGATCAATTGAAGAATGGATGGAGTTCAAGAAAATTATAAAAAGTTTCTATATGGCCTTAGGGATGCAGATAAACTGTCAGAAATCATGTTTTCTTGCACACAATTTGGAAGAGGAGTTGTTGGGAAAGATTTTGGAGCTTTTTGAAATTCCTTTTAAATTTTTGGATCAAGGTATGAAATGTCTTGGTTTTCATATAAAACCTAATGATTATAGGGTCTCAGACTGGATATGGCTCCTTCAAAAGGTGGTGAGATCGGAAGAGCAATCATGTTTTCTTGCACACAATTTGGAAGAGGAGTTGTTGGGAAAGATTTTGGAGCTTTTTGAAATTCCTTTTAAATTTTTGGATCAAGGTATGAAATGTCTTGGTTTTCATATAAAACCTAATGATTATAGGGTCTCAGACTGGATATGGCTCCTTCAAAAGGTGTTAAAGAAAATTGGTCCTTGGAGTTATAGGTGGTTCTCTCTAGGTGGAAGAATGGTCCTTATTGAATATGTACTACAAATTATGCCATTCTATTGGCTTATTTTAACAAAGGTTCCACAAAAAATCAAGTACAATATTTTTCATATTTTCTTCTAGTCCCTTTGGAAAGGAGCTTGGAAAAACACCTAGCTCCATTTAGTTAGCTCGGATAGGATTGCAAGGCTAAAGTTACTAGGTGGATGGGGTTTTCAGAACATTCATTGGTTTGCATAGGCTATGGTTGTGAAATCAATGTGGCGTGGTTTGTTTGGATTTGGGTTGTTGAGCAAAGTATTGGTGAAAAAGTACCTTAAAAGTGTTGATGTTTGGACAACATCGGGAAGACATTCTCTTAGAATAATA
>CBVK0102397799.1:0-16570 GCA_900067695.1 Picea abies
TAAAATTTTGGCGATTTTTAAGGTAAAAGAATTTTATCCTATAGAATTTGGGTGAATCATTTTTAAAATAACGAATCCCGTTTTTGGAAAAACCGTGGAAAATTAGCCCATGAGCAAAATTTAGCCCCTAAAATCATCCATGATTTGAACAGTACAAATACCCTTTGGCTTCAAACTTTTGAAATAACTTCTTAGTTTCTTTGCCACTCATAAAAGGTGGTTAGCTTGGTTAGTGGGAGATGGGAAACAGGTGCAGATTGGAAAAGATCCTTTTATTGGGAGTGGGTCCTCCTTCAAACTCTCAAATGATCTTATACATCATTTAAAGGGAAAAGGTCCTCCTTCAAACTCTCAAATGATCTTATACATCATTTAAAGGGAAAATAGATCTATTCCCTAGAGCATATTTCTTCCTCTACTGCGTTAAGTGGCTCAGCTCCACAAGGATGGAGCTCAGAAGAAGATCTTGAACTTGTTGGTGATTTGGCTATGGAATGGAATGGATTCTTGGTGATGTTAATCAAAAGTGGAATTTCACTCAATGATGCAGAGGATACTATCGTTTGGTCTTGGAATCAATATAAGGGCACGATGACTGTAAAGGATGCATATGATGCATTAATAGCACAACATGTGAAGGTGGATCATGTATGGTGGCACAAAGCATTGTGGAAATTATAGGTACCTATAAAAATTATTCAATTTTTTGGTTGTGTCTACAGGATCGTGTCCTTACTGGGGAAAACTACAGACTCAGGGGTAGAGTAGTTCTGTCATCTTTCACTCTTTGTTTAAAAACGAAAGAGACAACAATGCATTTGTTTGTACAATGTGAAGTTTCACAGTCTATATGGAAGGAGGTCTATGTTGATATTTTGGTCGCTGCAAGAGGTATTAACCTTCATGGATAAACCTTTGAATACAATAGAATATTCTGGAAACTAGAGAAAACATAAACAAATGTGTGAAAACCTTGGAAGAGAAGTCGACTCAACATAAAAGTAATATTGAAGTATTATATGTAGAAAAGGATAGGTCGGCCTTGCTTGAAGGGACAATAGTTCACCTGGACATATTAGTATAAATAGAATGCACTTGAGCTCATTTGGTAACACACTCACACTCAAGAAAGTGGTGCGTAAGTCTAGAGGAAGAGTGTAGCTGCAATGTCTGCAGTTGGGTACTGGTCTTGGTCTGTGGTTTGGGAGTTTTTTCCTGGTGCACTACCTTAGGAGAAAGGCATGCTCTCTCTCTCTTGGTTATCTATTGGTTCTAGTGAGGCTTCCCAGAATCATTATTTCTATCAAAGGTTAAGGTGCTTGAGGTTGGCTTTGTGCCTATGGTTGGGTGACAAGGTTGTAGCATTTTCTATGGTTAAGCAAGAAAAATATTCTATCAGTTTGTGCACAATTAATTTTAACTGGCTCTTGGAATCTCCCATCTCTGAATGAGAATTTCTTGTCTTGGTTCCTTTCTTTCCCAAGGAACAGGGTAGTCCCACTCCATGTTATTTGGGGTATCTTGAGATACATAAATAGGATATTGTTTGTGGATCTTCGTAGGAATGAAGTTGTTCTATGTCCTAGAATTGTTTTGTATATTAAGGAGATGTCTGGAAAATATAGAGATGAGCGAATTGATTGTATTATGAACCTTGTTTATTTTGAAGAAAAACCCATTGGGTTCTTTGATGGCTCTACTGCAAGAGGGGTATGTGGTGTTGGCAATGTCCTCAAACTCAATGTTCAACATTTCTGCAGAGGCTATATTTTTTTTGGTGAAGATACAAACAATAAAGCAAACTTGCTTGGATTATGGCGTCTTCTTCAATTTTCAAAGAAATGTTTGATAACAAAATTAATGGTGGTTGGGGATTTAAAGTTTGTAATAGATCGGTTTGTCGGTAAGTCACACTTAAATGCTCTCCCCTTATTTCCCTGGAAGATGAATATTTTGGACCTCAAGCAATATTTCAGCAGGAGAAATTGCATTCATGTACATAAATAGTTCAACTCCTGGGTAGAATCACTACCAAAACATGCCCTAGAAGCAAATTGGGTGGTTGATGTTTGAAGAAGTACATAATGATGTAGTGATCAACGTTGGTACTCATCACATGTTATAGAAAGGACATTGTCTAGTGATAAAAGGTCTACCTCTTTGAGAGGGAGTGTTGATATTTGGACAACATTGGTACTCATCACATGTGATAGAAAGCACTTGTGAACAGAGCATAGAGTCTGTAGAGGAAAAAATCTCTTTTTGTTTGACAGGTTAAGCATGGTTTGTAAACTGCAATTTTTTTGTACTAGAAAATTTCCTTTGATTCTACTTAAATATCAATGAATCTATTTTTTTCCTGGGTGAAAAAAAAGACTGCCATGCGGCCCTTGTTAACATAGAATTATATCTACAAGATGCATATGTTGTAAAGATAAAATCTTTACATATTGAAAGACTCACAGTTATGCGTAAACATTGATTGAATTTGTCCAATAAAAGGCCAACTTCAACTTTAAAATGAATGAATTCAGATGATTTCCTTCCTATCATATCAGGAAACTGCAACTAACTATTCACTAATATTCATCTCAGTTAGCATCAGGTTGAAATTCACTCACATGTGTGTACTTGGGGTGAAAGATCTGGGCGTGGTCTTTGTCCTAGACATGGTGATTTGACAAGGAATGATAAAGACTCAAGATTCTATATGCTATTACATGCAGACCCATAGTGAGCTTCATCTTAGAGAGATTTAATTGGCTCAGAGGGAGAGATGCATAAGGAGTTTCTCCTCACTTCAGGTGGGGGAGAGACATCTCCCAAGACTAACAGAAAAGTGTCACTATTCTAGGGTGAAGTTTGTATAATCCAAAGACAAGCTTGGCATGATGCAGAATTTCTCCCTCATTGAGAGGGAGTGTTGATATTTGGACAACATCACGAAGACATTCTCTTAGAATAATAATTAATAATATAATTATTGATTATTAAATATCATATATAGTAAGTAAATGATAATAATAAAGAGTTATTGATTATTCAAGGGACGCATCCTTTCATGGATGGTCACCATATGTTCCATATATATGGAACACTCATCATTATCCTTTCATGGATGGTCACCATATGTTCCATATATATGGAACACTCATCATTGCAATAATATATTGATTATATATCATATTAAGAAAAACAACAAAAGGTATTGATGTTGTATTATGGATGCGATCTGAACAATACAAATACCCTTTGACTTCAAACTTTTGGAAGAACTTCTTGGTTTCTTTTCCACGCATAAAAAAGTGGTTAGCTTGGTCTGTGGGAGATGGGACAAGATCCTTTTATTGGGAGTGGGTCCTCCTTCAAACTCGCAAATTCTCTTATACATTATTTAAAGGGAAAACATATCTATTCCCTAGCGCATATTTCTTCCTCTACTGCGTTAAATGTATCGACTCCACAAGGATGGACCCCAACAAAAGATCTTGAACTCGTTGGTGATTTGGCTATGGAATGGAATGGATTCTTGGTGATGTTAACAAAAAGTGACATTTCACTCAATGATGTGGAGGATATCGTCATTTGGTCCTGGAATCAATCTAAGGGAACAATGACTGTAAACGTTGCATATGATGCATTAATAACACAACATGTGAAGGTGTATCATGTATGGTGGCACAAAGCATTATGGAAATTATAGGTACTTGTTAAAATTAATCAATTTTTTGGTTGTGTCTACATGATCATGTCCTTACTGGTGAAAACTACACACTCAGGGGTGGATTAGGTCCATCAACTTGCACTCCTTGTTTAAAAGCATAAGAGACAACAATGCATTTGCTTGTACAATGTGAATTTTCAGAGTCTATATGGAAGGAGGTTTGTGTTGATGTTTTGGTAGCTGCAGGAGTTATTAACCTCCATGGATAAACCTTTGACTAGATTAGAATATTCTGGAAACAAGAGAAAACCTAAACAGATGTGTGAAAACCCTGGAAGAGAAGTCGACTCAATAGAATAAGTAATATTCAAATATGATATGCAGAAAATGAAAGGTTGGCCCTGCTTGAAGAGACACTTGTTCACCTGGCCAGATTTGTATAAATAGGATGTGCTTGAGCTCATTTAGTAACACACTCACACTCAAGAAAGTGGTGTGGAAGTCTAGAGGAAGAGTGCAGTTGCAACGACTGTAGCTGGGTACTAGTCTTGGTCTATTGTTTGGGACTTTGTGCTTGGTGCGCTACCCTAGGAGAAAGGTACGCTCTCTCTCTCTCTCTCTCTCTCTCTCTCTCTTAGTTATATATTGGTTCTAGTGAGGCTTCCCAAAATCATTCTTTCTATCAAAGGTTAAGGTGCTCCGGGGTGGCTTTGTCCATATGGTTGGGTGAAAATGGTGTAGCATTGTTTATGGTTAAACGAGCACAATATTCTAATAGTCTTTGCACAATGAAGTTTAACTGTCTCTTGAAATCTCCCATCTCTTAATGAGATTTTTTTGTCTTGGTTCCTGTGTTTCCCAAGGAACAGGGTAGTCCCACTCCTTGTTCTTTGGTGTATCTGGAGATACAGAAATAAGACATTGTTTGAGGATTTTCATAGGAATGAAGTTGTGCTATGTTCTAGAATTTTTTTGTCTATTAAGGAGATGCCTAGCAAATATAGGGATGAGCGACTTATGAACCCTATTTATTTTGAATAAAAACCCACTGGGTTCTTTGATGGCGTTGCTGCATGAGGGGTATGTGGTGTTGGCAATGTCCTCAAACTCAGTGTTCAACATTTCTTCAGAGGCTATCTTGATGTTCGTGCAAGTACAAACAATAAAGTAGAGTTGCTTGGATTATGGTGTCTTCTTCAGTTTGCAAAGAAATGTTTGATAGCAGAATTAATGGTGGATGGGGATTTGAAGGTTGTAATAAATTGGTTTGTTGGGAAGTCACACTTAAATGCTCTCCCCTTACTTCCTGGAAGAAGAAGATTTTTGACCTCAAGCACTATTTCAGCTGGATAAATTGCATTCATGTACACAGAGGCATACTCACTGTCAAAACATGCCCCGGGGAAGCAGATTGGGTGGGTGGTTGATGTTTGCAGAAGTACATAATGATGTAGAGATCAGCACTTGGTACTCATCACATGTTCCATAAAGGGCATTGGCAGATATACTATTGAACTTCAATCAGTATTAGGAATGTTTTTTATATTTTGGGTATAACTTACTCTAGTGATAGAAGATCTACCTGATGTAAAAGCATAGAGTCTGTAGAGGACAGAAAAACTCTTTTTGTTTGACAAGTTAGGCATGGTTTGTAAACTGCAAATTTTTTTGTTCTGGAGAGTTTCCTTTCCTTTGATTCTACTTGAATATCAATGAAACTACTTTTTTTCATTTGATTCTTGAATATCAATGAAACTACTTTTCTCCTGGGTGAAAAAAGGCTGCCATGCGGCCCTTGTTAAACTGCATTATATCTACAAGATGCATATGTTGTAAAAAAAAACAAAACTTCGCATATTGAAAGACTCACGGTTATGCGTAAACATCGATTGGATTTGTCCGATGAAAGGCACCTGCAACTTACTGTTCACTAACTGTGCAATTAAACAAAAAGAACTGTGAGAGAAAACGTGAGACGCTATCTTCTTCGAGTTGATCCCATTCCATTCTTGTAGTGCAAACAAATTCAATATTCATTAACAAACACGGAGTTTCATCAATCCCTTTATACAAATCACAGAAATTATCCTCTGGCCTTTGATCTCGTCGACTGCTTCTTCACATCCCATGGAGGATAGAAGTGATTATTGAACAAAAAAAGATTCATAACAGAAATGAAACACACTGAACAGGAATATCAACAAGACTTGACATACAATGGCGAGTAATCAAGAATGAGGATGTCCTCAATAGATGCCATGAACTTTTCGGCATAGGATTTATGGAGAGGATGAGAAACGTAGGCACCCAGTCCTTCTGGCCCATAAAATGTTATGACAAATATATGAGTGAAGCCCTTCTGTCTTTTCACCTGTCCGAAATCGGTGCCCCTGATATCACAAATAAAAAAATTTGAAACAGTTACATCCAAACCATTTCATTGAAAATAGAAAGAAAACTGGGATGGAAAAATATAAGTTCACCATTCGAAAGATTTAACGAAATCAAGGTGAGAGCAAAGCTCTTCGAGTCCCTGAATGAGTTGTTGAAGCTGTTGGGTAGGGAGATCTGATTTGAACTTAGCCAACACAGTGTGCTTGAAATCAATAATTGCAGTCGTTCTGGTAGATTCCTCCTCACTATTAGCCATAGCAGATGGACCTGCAATGCCAGACAATTCCAATTCCAATACCAATACAATTTTACTGCTAATAATCTTGATAACCTGCAACGTCAGCCTCCCTTCTTTTAGGTTCTGATGAAAAATCAGTACGGCTAGATTGTCTACACGGTCCCACGCACGTCCAATTAGTTATTGCTTCGACCACAAATTTCGGGGAAGCCTTGATCACAAGACAGAACGGATAGATTTACTCTTTAGGTGTAAGTTTGATAATGTGTAGTGCCAAAACATGCGGTGTTTTTTTTTAATTAATTATACCTTAATTTTCAATCGGTAGTAAAGATAGTCATCATTTCTGGTTATTTTAAGAATGTAGGTTTACTTATTACAGTTGTTATTTGGAAAACAATATAACACCTATAAATTTTCTAGTTATATTTTTTCAATTATTTTTGTCTAAATTTTAATTTAAAATTTAGAAGAATTGTAAAATAGAATATATAAATTGTTGATTTTAAGTGATGGCTAGTTTTCTTTATGCTAAATGTTTATAGATCTTGGGTTATTAATATGTTTTTTTACTTTTGAGAAAGATGTTGTTTAGACATCAGCGAACAAAGATATCAATGAGCCAATTTCCCTTGTAGTCATCACTGAAACTATCTTTAGTGGGGTTATATGCTTTATAATAACATTTAGCCTTAAGTTTATATATGGAAAAATCTTGCTAGGATATAAAGTAAAAAGAGATTTAGTATGTAAAAATTTCAAGGATATTGTTTAATCATCCACTCATGTTGATGGATTAAGATAGAATTTTGTTGATCCTTGGAATTTTTGTTCACTTTTTATCAAATTTATAGTTGGAAAGTGGATCCATTTTCTCTAAGTCATGTTATTTAATAATGTGGAAAAAAATATAACACCTAAAAATAAGTGAGTAATTAAGATTTAGATTTTTTCTCGTTATATTTTTCAATTATTTTTTCCTAAATTTTAGTTAAAAATTAGAAGAATTGCAAAATAAAAGATATCAATTGTTGAGATAGGAGAATCCAAGTGCAATACAGGTTGTTATGCATTCAAAAGTGAGATTTGCCCAATGAAAAATTGCAATTTGATCAAAAATTATATCTCCATATTCAAGTGATGGCTAGTTTCTCTCATGCTAAAAGTCTATAGTTCTTGGGTCATTAACATGTTTCCTTACTTTTGAGGAAGATGTTATTTAGGTTTTGTTCCAAGAACAAAACAGATTTTTAGCATAGATAATTTCAGCCAACAAGGACACCAATGAGCCAATTTCTCTGGTGGTCATCACTAAGGCTACCTTTAGTGGGGTCATGTGTTTTATAATAATATTTAGCCTTAAATCCATACATGAAATGTCTTGCTAAAATATAAAGTAAAAAAAAAATTAACATGTAAAAATTTCAAGGATATTGTTTAATCATCGACTCGTCTTAAATTATGGTAAAATTTTGTTTATCCTTGAATTTTTGTTCACTTTTTATGAAATATATAATTTTTTTATAAAATATATAGTTAAAGTAGATCCATTTGCTATAAATCATCTAAAAATTAGAGTTTTCATTTATTTAAAATTTAACAAATACTCTTGAGATGATTCAACCCTTCACAAATGTAAAGTTAAAATGTCAAATGCCTTTTGGGTAAAAAAACAAATATAATATTTAAATCAAATTTTGATATTTTAAGATGTTAAAAAAAAAACTTTTTTTATATCACAATTTCAGGATAACTAATACATTAAGATTAAATACATTATATCCCACATGTTTCCACTTGCCACATAACGGTTCCATTCATTATTTATATTTATATAAGGCTTAAATACATTACAATCTGATCAGGGTTTGGGACTCCAGAAATTTCAAGCTGCACATGGTTTGGAAATTGGGACTTCACAAGTTTCAGTCTGCCCATGTGCAAGTTGGTGAAGCTGTTGTCTGCTTCACAAATTTCAGTCTGCCCATGTGCAAGTTGGTGAAGCTGTTGTGTTGTCTGCTTCACAAATTTCAGTCTGTCCATGTGCAAGTTGGTGAAGCTGTTGTCTGCTTCTTTAAATCCATTAATAGTCTCCAACAGAAGGACGCATATGTCGCTTTTCACACAGGGAAGACATCACCAGTAGACAACTACTTCTAGTGGGTTAGTTATGGTTTATCTTTCACATAGAAGCAAAGTTCCATAATAATGTCTCAATTCATCTGTACTGAGAAGGATGGATTTTAATATGGTGGTCTTGGTCATCCAATTTGAAGCTTTAAAATACATAGGAGTTATTTTTATTGAAGTAGTCTAATTTTTTTTTTTTTTAATTTTAATTTATTAGAAATTATAGAAAATAAAATTGTAGATTTAAATGGATAGTTTATAAAATTTAATTGTTCTTAAAAAAATTTCAATCCATTGAAACATTTAAAAAACAATTTAAATAACTCAAAATTACCATTTCACAGAAAATATATATAAAAAACTTAAAAATAATATATGTAGAATATATATATATTTTTCATTTCTATATAATGAAAAATTCCATATTTTTGGTATATATGATGAAGTTCACCTGAAAAGGAAAATATATCATGAGCGCACTATGGGTCAAATTCGATATATAAAAAAAAGAGGGGGTATTGTCATATTGGAAAATATATCATGAACGCACTATGGGTCATATTCAGAGAAAAAGGTATTGTCATATTTGTATCATATTTGATTAAGTTCACCTAGTTTGTTGAGAAGGAAAAGTCAAATTCAAAAAAAATAAAAATATATTGTCATATTTCATGAAGTTAACCTTGTTTGTTGACAAGGAAAACAGTATAATTTGTTAAGAATGTCTTTATATTAAAGAAAGACCTTATCTTTCAATTTTGATTTATGTTAGTACATGGTATATACATTATATAATTGTGTATTTATCTAAATTAGTGAGCATTTTAAGAGTTTTATATTTGATGAATATTAATTATTAAGTAATTATTAATGATTGGTGGATTTGTAAAATATAATTTTAAAGATTTTAGAATTTGATTATTTTTAACAATTTAAAACAATAAAAGTAAATAAACATTTTAGATTGGTGTAATTGTAAAATCAAATTACAATAATAATATTTAAAAATGGTAAATTAATTTTTCATTAAAAATAAAGATTTTAATAATTTAAAATTGTAATTGTAACATAAATTTTGTTTTGGTTTTGATGGTGACAAATAAAAAAAATTTAATATAAATTTATTTTAACCCTTGATTTAATAATAATAATAGACTATTTTTAAAGTTAGGATTAAGGGAGACACCAAATTGATTTATGAGACCTTCTTGTTTATGGGAAAGGGACCTCCCTCAACATAGAGATTTGAGTGATAAAATCTAAAGAGATATACATATCTTATCTCTTTGGATTTGAATGTGTAACTTCTTAAAAGAAAACATATATTATAATGTTACAAAGAATAAAAAAATCAAAAATAAATTTTTTTTGAATTTATTATTATAGTTTCTTTCTTTGAATACAGTTCACCTCTTTTGAAAAAGAAAATTTATCACGAAATCACTATGAATCAAATTCATAAAAAAAAAAAAAAAAAAATAATATTGTCATATTTGATGAAGTTCACCTCTAGTTTGACAAGGAAAATAGTACAATTTATTAAGAATGCCTTCATAAATTTATCACGAAATCACTATGAATCAAATTCATAAAAAAAAAAAAAAAAATATTGTCATATTTGATGAAGTTCACCTCTAGTTTGACAAGGAAAATAGTACAATTTATTAAGAATGCCTTCATATTAAAGGAATACCTCATCCTTCAACTTCGATTTATCTTACCACATGGTATATACATTATATACTTGTGTATTTATTTAAATTAGTGGGTAATCTAAGAGTGATATTAAAGGAAGCCCTTATCTTTCAACTTTGATTATTTATTTTAGCACATGGTATATACATTATATACTTGTGTATTCATTTAAATTAGTGGGTATTATAAGAGTGTCATATTTGATGAATATTAATCATTAAGTAATTTGATGTTTTGGTGGGTTTGTAAAGAATAATTTTAAGGATTTTAAAATTTGATTATTTTTATCAATTTAAAATAATAAAAATAAATAAACATTTTAGATTAGTGGAATTGTAAATATTAATTATCAATATTTTAAAATCAAATTACAATAAACATATTTAAAGATGTTAAATTAATTTTTCATTAAAAGCAACTATTTTAATAATTCAAAATTGTAATTTTAACATAAATTTTGTTTGATGATGACAAATAAAAAAAGTTTTAATAGAAATTTATCTTAAAACTATTGATGTAATGACAATAATAACTTAATTTTAAGGTCACCACTAAGGCATACATCAAATTGGTGTATGGGATCCTCATTTGCTCATAGATTTGCTTGCTCAAGTCCATGCAGGTATACATACCCTACCCCCTTTCAATTTGAATTTGCAACCTCTTTAGAGAAAACACATATTATTATGGTGTCATAAAGAATAAAAATAAAAAATAAAGTTCTCTTAATTTTATTATTATGTTTTTTGTTTTTTTGTTTTTTTTTAATATATTTTTTTTTATTTTTACAAACTACATTTTTTCATTTTTTTATTGACCTACAAAATAACTAACACTTAATGCTTCCCTTGATATCAATTGCTAAAATTTGATTCATTATAAATATCAATAAACTCATCTTCTCTCCTCTTTGTTAATGGGCATGAGTTTGTGGAATATGTGCAAGCTAAATTTCAATACAATGTTCTTATTTGAGAAGTATTTCTACACCCTAAATTTGGATATATGTTCTTATTTGAGATGTATCACTCTGTCATGCATTTATTCTAGTGTTGTGGTTTTCAATTTATTCTATCGTTATGGTGTTTAATTTTATTGCTACAATGTTCAATTTTTAGTAAAATATTTGGGTTTAATGAAAGTTTGTTGATGTATTTGGGAAAAAAAGAAGTTGCAAGCTTATGTTAAATTTTTTTTGTGAGTTAGGGGTGGTAGGCATAAAGGGGATCCTCATTGATTCTGGAGGAAAAACTAAACTATGCAAATCTTATACATGGTGACTTGAAATTTCCTCTAATAAATAAGCTTAAACATACATATTACTACAAGAGTTGAGAATGACACTGGATCGTCATATCCACTCCCTCATAATGGCAAGAGATTCACACGGGATTGATGGAATTGCAAATATTACTCATTAACATTGAAAAATCAAGTTACAATGGGGTGAAATCATGAAGATGGGTTACACTTTTGCTTGTTTTATGAGAAAAAAAAGTGTATTTTCACAAGTTCTTAAACTTTTGGCATACAAAAGTATTTTTTTTATTTAGAATTTCACTTTATAGTGAAAACAAAACTTGTGAATAATTTTGTTAGATTTCTAATGACTATTTTTCAATTTTTTTTTATCACGATTTGATATGTCAATTTGACAATTGTTTAACGGTATGTTACTTAAACATGAAAGGAATGATAATGAGTAACTCTTTTCTTCTCCACTATCGTCGAGTTCCTTTCGGAGTGTTAGGCCTCTGAACTTCCTGATCTCTTTCCATGTGTTCTTCACAACGAATGGTTGTGATCTACTTCGACCTTCGAGACTTCAGGAGTTTGTCACACTCCACAATTGAAATCTTTCGAAGTGATTTTCCCTGAATTCTCAGATCTGTTGACATGTACCTCTTGGTGAGCAATGACCAGGATCTATTTCAGCCTTCGACTCTTCGCTGATTTCACTCTCTCCTGGTCTACAAAACCTCTAGAGTACTTCCACTCCAAAGTTGGAGATCTTCCCTACAACTACCTATCTGATCGAAGTAAAATATTACAACTACTTATTCCTATTATAATAAACGTTTGTGACAGAAAATTTAAGGCGAATGTTCAAATCCATGCTAAAATCAAATAAATCAAGGATGATCTGATCTCTCATGGTTTGATGTGATTGTTCAACCTCCGACCATTTAAAAATTCTCCGATCCATTATTTACTCAGAAGTTCTCTGAGATACACCATATTTCAAAATTTAAAATTTTGCTCAAAAGGCACACTAGGTGTTGTGCTGTCATCCGATGTGGCTTTGTTGATGATGCTCCTGCGTCATACTCCTCTAGGAAGAAAATTCATGGACTCTTGTCCATGAGCTCCTGCATTGACCTTCCATGCTTTTGGACATCAACTTCACTTAACCAACTGGTATCTTCTATCGGGTTTCCTTTCCACTTGAACAAATATTCAAAATAGGTCTTCCTCTTGGTCTTCTTGCTAATCCTCTGATTAACAATCTTCTCCATCTTTGGATTTTTTGCTACAGGAATTTGCTTCTCCCACTAAATCTTCTCTTGATCTTTTGATTTTTCTGTGCAATCTTCCCTATAAGGATACATGTCTGGAATGTTAAATATGGGTGATATTCCCACATCCTCTAGTAGCTCTAACTCATAGGCATTGGTATCAAACTTTCTTAGGATCTTGCATGGTCCAATATTCTTCAACTTCATCTTGTTATATGCTCATCTTGGGATCATTTATTTCCTCAAGTGTGCTAAAACTTGATCTCCCACTTCAAATTGAATTTATCTTCTGTATTGATCAACTCTATGTTTACACTCTACATTGTTGTTCTGCAACTACTCCATCATGGAGTAGTTGAGGGTGATATGCTGAGCTAAAATAAATTTTCGTCCCCAACTTCTTCCATAATTTTCTCCAGAAGTGACCAACAAATTTAGTGTCCCTATTTGAGAAAATGGTCCTAGGAAATCCATGAAGTCTCACAACTTCTTTGAAAAACAAATTTGGAATGTGTGTTGCGTCATTTGTCTTCTGGTATGGGATAAAGTGCACCATCTTCGAAAATCTATCAACTACCATAAATATGGAATCACTTCCTCTTTGTGTCTATGGCAATCACAACACAAAATCCATGCTTATTGCATCCCAAGGTCTAACTAGAATAGGTAGTGGCTAATACAATCCGGTGTTTTATTTCTTCCCTTTTGCATACTGGAAAATATTACATTTGTTTACAAAATTTTTCACCTCTTCTCTCATACCTGGCCAATAGTATGAATTTTTCAACTGTGCAAACGTATTGTCATGGTCGAAATGTCCTGCTAGGACTCCACTATGGTTTAACTTCATCATATTTTATCTCATTGAACACTTTGGTATGCACAATTGGCAGCCTTTAAACATCAATCCATCTTGAATCATATACTCTGTCCATTGATTTCTGTCTCTAAGCATAGGATTTGCATATTCTTCATATGCTTCCTTGAAATCTAGTTCATTACAATACATCCCCTTAAGGTGTTCAAAACCTAAGGTCTTGACCTGAAATTCCTACAGAAGCATACATCTCCTACTCAATGCATCAACAACTTTGTTAGCATTACCAGAACTATGTCTAATGACAAAAGTGAAATTTTTCATAAAATCTATCCACTTAGCATGTCTCTAATGACAAAAGTGAAATTTTTCATAAAATCTATCCACTTAGCATGTCTCTGGTTTAACTTCTCCTGTCTGGTTATGTATTGTAAAGCTTGGTTATTGCTATATAAGACAAATTATTTTTGAATAAGGTAGTGCCTCCATTTCTTCAAGCCTTGAATTATGGCATAAAATTCTTTATCATATGTGCAATACTTTCCCTTAGTCTCATTCATCTTCTCACTGGAATATGCAACATGCCTATTATCTTGGCTCAAAACTACTCCAATTTCCACTCCACTTGCATCACACCTTACTTGAAATGTCTTCCTGAAATTTGGCAAGACCAGAATTGGTCGTTCTATTATCTTCTCCTTCAATATATTGAAACTTTTCTCAGCTTCTTCTTTCCATTTAAAATACTTGTGTCTCTTCTTCACTATATCCATAATTGGTGCACAAATTCCACTGAAATTTCTAATGAACATCCTATAGAAATTGGCTAATCCATGGAAGCTTCTCACTTCAAACATACTCCTTAGTGATGGCCATTATTTGATTACTTTGACCTTCTCGAGATCCATCTTTAATTCATTTGAAGAGATCACAAAACCCAAGTAAATGAGTTATTCCTCATAAAAGAGGACTTCTTCATATTTATCAACAACTTCTCCTATTGTAGTCTCCTCATCACTAATGTCAGATGTCTCAAATGTTCTTCTTTAGTTTTACTGAAGACCAATATATCATCTAGATATACAATAAAAAACTTACCAATGAAATCCTGCAATAC
This sequence comes from Picea abies, assembly GCA_900067695.1. Lineage (NCBI taxonomy): Eukaryota > Viridiplantae > Streptophyta > Pinopsida > Pinales > Pinaceae > Picea > Picea abies. The sequence continues at coordinate 14,572 of CBVK0102397799.1, forward strand.
TTCATTCATTAGTCTCATAAAATTACTTGTGGCATTCGTTAAGACAAATGGCATAACAAGCCACTCATACAACCCCTCATTTGTCTTAAATGTTGTCTTCCACTCATCAACTTCTCTCATTCTTCTCTGGTGATATCCATTTTTCAAATATATCTTTGAAAAAAATTTGCTCCACTTAAGAAATCCATTAAGTCATCCATTGTTGGCAAAGGAAATGTGTACCTGATGGTGATATTGTTTATAAATATTGAGTCTGTACACATTCTCCATCCTCCATCCTTCTTTGGACTCAAGACAGTTGGTACTACGCATGGACTCAATATTTCTTCGACCAAACCCTTGTATAATAATTCCTAGACTTGTTTATTTACCTCCTCATTCTCTTGAGGTGTAAATTTGCATGTTTCTTTGTTCGACATACTTTCTCTTAGTATCAAGTCAGTATGATGGTTGATACTTCTGATGGGTGGCAATGAGTTAGCCAACTCATCCACTACTATGTCAACAAAATTCTCCAACAACTCTTGAACGTCTCTAGGAAAATCATCCATAGAAGTAGTTGTAAGGACAACTCTGTGTTTTCTCACCACAACAAACTACATCTCCTATTCCTTCTTGACTTCACTCAGGAGTTCCTTCCCACTCATGTGAAGTATGTTTTTGTTGGATTCTTCCTTTAATTTCTTCTCTTCTATTGGAAGCAACATATGTGTTCTACCATTCTTTTCCAAAGTGTAAGTTTTCCTTATCCCATCATGAATGACATTCCTGTCAAACTTCTATGGTCTCCCAAACAAAACATGGCATACATCCATGGGAATTACATCACAAAGAATCTCATCTCGATATCCACTTATTTTAAATTCAATAAGGCATTGTTTAGTTACCATTACATGGTTTCCTTTTTGAAACCATGAGACCTTATATGGATTTGGAAGTGCAGTTGTCTCCAGCTCCAATTTCTCCACCATCTCTGTGGATATTAGATTATCAATTCTCCCACTATCAATTATCACCTTGCATACTGTGTCTTTAGTCTTTCAAGCTGTCCTGAACAAACTGTTCCTCTGCACTGGTTTTTCAACTTCTGGTTCTGGCTTCAAGAGAACTTTCCTCAGCATCATATATTTTTCATCCCCTTCACCTTCTACTTCAACATTCCTTTTTTGTGATTCTAAAAAGTGATCTTCACCTCCTCCTTTATTTTTCTCGGGACATTCCCAAGACTTGTGTCCTGGTTTTCCATAGGCATACCATCTTATCTCTCCTCCTTTGGAAAAATAATTTCTTCCACCGAGCTGTCTCCCTCTGGTGCTTCCTCCTCTTTCTAAGTGGCTGTGGGTTTTTTCATCCTCACCCTTGGGCTTCTATGCCTCATCATGGGAAACTGCTTTACCTCTGTTAGGGCTTCTACCTCTTCCTCACTGGCTTTTTTTTTCTGGATAACTTCTCCTCTACTTTCAATTCATATTGATATGCCTTCTCTACTGTCCTTGCCGACATCATGCTGATTTCATCTTGGATCTCATATCTCAGGCCATTTATGTACCTGGAGACTTTATCTTCATCTCTCTCCCTCTGTCCAGTCCTGATATTAAGCTTGTAAAACTCTTTTGTGTACTCTTTCATTGTCATTCCTTTCTGTCTTAGGTTCTGCATCTTCCTCAACATATTTATCTAATAATCCTTGGGCATGAACTTAGCCTTCAACTTGGCTACCATTCTATCCAAACTCTTAATATTTTGCTTACCTTTGCTTCATCTGTCAGCCTACAGTTCATCCCACAACAATGATGCATGTCCTTTCAACATAGTAACATCATGTATCACCTTCTTCTCCTCATCAACATATTCATATTCGAAATACTTGTCCATGGACCTTGTAGCGCTCACTTTTATGCTACTTTGTTTAATTGCTAATAAAAAGAAGACTATAACACCACTTTGTACAGATGTTATACAATCCACATGCATTTAAACAAATAAACACATTCAAGCT
>CBVK0102397806.1:0-10980 GCA_900067695.1 Picea abies
AATCTGTTCACTCACATAGGAAATCCTTGATCCTAAATATCATTCAAGAATAATAAATATGTACTTAAACAAAAATCAGGTTATGAACAAGAAATCGACAAAATCTTCACTAGATTAAATCATAAACACGATATGTCAAATGCTTTGCAGAAGATAAATATGCATTCAAGTAAGAAAAGAAAGATTAAAATACAAGAAGAGGAGTCTAACCATCATATAGTCTTTTCCATTTATTGCAAAATAAAATAAGGCTTAGTCTTTACAATAAAAAACATAGTCTTTTGCAAAAATCCACTTCCAACCCTCAATTCTATCAACAAGTTTCCTTTTCATACACAACAATTGGTTTCAATAAATATTATTTCCTAGAAACAATTTTGATATGATCCTATTTTCTAGATAGCATTTAGGAGACAAATCCTCTTACATATATTTCATTTGGATCTCCATAACATAGTCATTAGATAGATGGATTGACATTTGACTAGTCCTTATTTGATAATATATTCAGATCCTATAAAATAGGATGTTGCAACTGACTGATGAGTTGGTTCTTCAAAACTTGCATAAAACGTGAACAAAACTGTTGTGGTAGACAGATCTTTGATTTAATCGAATCACTTTAACAACTGATGGAAAAAATTATGTTGACAAGGTCTTCATATGTTGCATAAGTTGATTCATTGTATTCTCCTTCACCTGCAAAAAATCTCCAACCTGTGTGTAACCTTTAGAAAACAACTTCAGAATTTCCACTTCATTTAGATGTAAGTGCTCCTTGTCTTCACAAAATTCAAAATTGTATGTTTCCCTGGTTATGGGACCTTTAATGTGGAGTAGAAGAGGAACCTTTTATATTTTTCTGCATCATCTTGGCCTTGAGAACTACATTATGCCAATAAATATTAATGTTCATATTACTCACCCTTTTGAGTAGTTTTCATTGATCCTTGCTCTTTGCTTTAAGCTTCTATAAATTTTTCTATTGCTTAACAGTCCAATGTTCAAAGTGTAAAGTTTTCTTACTTCAGTTCTTTAATGGATACTTGCAATATTTTATTTTCTTGTCTCAATTGATTTCTTGTTTCTATGGCATGTCTTTCATGGATTTCCTCTATTGCAGGTTGATTTAGATCAATTTACAACTTGGTCTTTCTTGCTGTAAATTCATACCTATATCCTTTTGAATATGAACCCACCATGATTTCCTCTTTTGCGTGATGTTCCGAGACTTGAAATTATTGCATGTTTGGACATAGTAACTCATCTGCCTTAGGGGTATATGTTGGATTTTGTTCCAATTCATCTTCAGAACTGACTATCTCTGGAAGTTGTAATTATTCCTTTGTTTTCTGTGTAGTTTTATCATCATCATCATCAAGCACAACCAAATTATCCTTATTCAGAGAAGGATTGAATAAGGATTTGGAATTGAGCCTTAATTTATTAGTGGCCCTAGTTTTAGGCCTGCTTTTGTAATTAGGAACTCTTTCACCCTTTTCCATCTTACTCTATTTTTTATCAATGGTATTTTTCACAAGTTCATCACTATAATATTTTCTAGGTTCTGGCTTAACTTCTTGCAGCTGCATTGTTCTTTTTTTTTCCATCCACCTTGTACAAACTCTGTCAAAACTATTATATCCATGTTCATAAATAGGGGGTTCAGATTCATGTTTGATTTCAACTTCTTGTTGTAGTTGGAGCTTCCTTTTGTTAGACCTAGTTCATAAAGATACATAGGGGTCTCCTTGTTACTTTGCATAATTTTTAGAGGCATTCCTTCTCATTTTTGAGATTGTAGATTTATTTTCTGTAGTATTTCTCTGTTTAGATCCTTTTTCTTCCAGTCTTAATGAATTCAAAAATTCATTCCAAGACATTCAAACCTCACTTAATGCATGCAGAACTAGGTTTTTTTATTAAGCTTTGATGAAACAAGCTCTTGCTAGTAGTGTTGGTATGAGTATAAACCCTTTTGGACATATTTGCTAAACTCTTCAACAAATAAAATGGTAAACACGGAGGATTATCACCATTTAAATGCATTAATAATTGTATGTGATGATAGTGAATAGTTGAAAACCTTCCCTCACAGATAATGTACCTTCGAATTATGGCCAAAGAAGTTTTCCATTCCTCTTTCAACCATTTATGTGGAATACCTTGGCTCCAATATGGGTCATGGTTCTCTATAACTAGAAACTGATTGATTATATTAGCATGTAGCTTATGCTTCTTCCACCATCTCTCTCCATACAAGGACACTCTACATGCAGCTGCAATGAAATGTTCAGTAAAATGAATCAACAGGTTTCCCAGTACTATTTCATAGACATCAGAATTTTGAGAAAAAATCATGGAGATGTCTTCATGATACCCCTGGAATGTACAATGGAACTCATACCACCTAGATTTCTTGAATTTATGCAATATTTCAGAGAAGGCTTCGAGAAATTCTACCCCTTTTGGTTCCAATCGATTAATCTGTCCACCCTTTTTAGAAGCCATAACCTATAATTGCTAGGGTTTCAAATCAATAATAGATTTGGAGTCTCCTAGATAAACAAGTAATTGGAAGAAGCATCTCTATGTGCTTAACATCTATTAGTCTATAAATTAGAAATCAACACAATATTGAATAATGACAATTCGTGTTTTCATAACGTGGCCCCAAAACCTCGATTTGATATAAAACTCATAGGTACAAACTCGATCTCTTTGAATCATCACCTAGACTCAATTCGTGATTTGATCACAATAATTAAATGTGCTCAATCCTCAACATGATATTAGGTAATTGCTGACACTATATTTCAAGATTTAACACGTTCATAATAATGATGATTTCAGGTGCTACAAGAAGAATGATATTCTTGTAGCCCCTTCCTTTTATTCAAATTTTCAAATTTAAACAAGAAATGGCTCTTGATAATGATGGAAGATACTGTAAGAATCTTAATTCAAACTTTATCTCACCAATGAATGAAAAAAATGCTAAAGAAAAAAATAAAAGAACACATAAGGTATAGAAGAAATGAGTAAAAGGGGAAAGTTAGGCAACCATAGCATGGAAGGAAATGATAATTTATGAATAACAAGTCAAGACAAATTCAAGGAATAAGATTGGCTCCTTATGGGGATAATGTTTCATGATGAAACATTAAAAATATGTAGGCCAATTACTTTCATCTTTCCATCATGTCATAAATTGTTACTCATAATATTTCCCTGTTCATTCCCATTGATGAGTACTTATTAACCAACCAATCACATTGCATCTTTAACTGTAAAGAAAGCTGATTACACACCAATACTTCCATTGGGCCCTAGAGTCTTATTTTCTCTAATCGATTAATCACACCAAATAAAAATAAAAACTATATACAAACTGCAAATTCTGGTTTTCTAAAAGAAGTAGTGTTTCAAAAAACGCCCATTTACTGGGCCACCAAAAATTTCAGTATCATCCAAATCGTGCAAGAGGAAAGTGTTTTTATTCAATACCTTGGCTATTTTGAAAGGACCAGACCACAAATTGTCAAACTTACCATGCTTATATTTGTCCTCTCTTTTGGGATTGTTCACATGCTCTAACCTGTGTAAATACTTCAGAAAACAATACATGCCAGTAGTAGCCTGCCCTTCGGATCTTGAAAGTTGTATCTTTCTAATGATGATGTCCGCCAAAAAATACTTTATGAAAATCTATTAGAATTTTTTTTCTTTCTCCCTCATCAACAAGTTTGAGTAGAATTCCATTAGGGTCTCCCCAAAACAGTTCTTGATTAACTATACAATACTTCACATATTTGATTTTCAAAGATCTAATTTTAGATTTGTCAAAATCAGGAGGATCTTGGAGATTTTGTGAAAAGTAAACAATATATTTATACTAAGGTGAAGAAATATATTCTTCCATTACCTGAAGACCCGATCCTTCACCATGCAATCCTAATTTTTCTAATTGACTAAAAAATTTGTGATGCAAACCAAGAAATTTATAATTTGAGTCAGTAAGTAATTTGAAAATACCCTGTCTTTTGATCACTTTAGTAGGTTTTATGACCAAATTGTATTCAAAGAGATTGTTTATCAATTTCCCTCTCTTTCCTTCACTCTATGGTTGAAGACAAATTTCTTTCAAAACACTATTTGGTACATAAGCAATTATTTCAGACTGCAACACATACACCCTGAAGGATTTCAACACCTTAACCAAGGCATGAACTTTCTTTTCCATAATGTCATATTTTAAATTTGCATATCTAAGAGTCTTACTAAAGAAACAAATAGGATAATCATACCCTTCATCATTCCTTTGCAATAGAACAATATCAATGGTATCTTCAGATGCAAATGAAAAAATAAAAAACTCTTTAGAGTAATCTGAGTTGATGAGAACTGGAGCTTCAATTAAGATTTCCTTTATCCTGTCAAAGGAAGAATTTTCTTCTAGTGTCCATTTAATTTCTGCACCTTTTTTCAACATATTGGTAATGAGATTTATGATTTCAACAAAATTGGGTATGAACCTCCTTAAAAATTTTATTCTCCCTATGAAGGATTGTATTTCCTTTTTGTTCCTTGGAATGTCAATATTCTGAATGACCTCCACTCTCTTATGATCTATCCTGATTCCTCTTGCAGATACAATATGCCCTAGGAGCCTACCTTCATGCATGGAAAAGTGAGATTTCTTTGGACTTAATGATATGCCATATGTCCTACACTTTTCAAATGTCTGTTTGAGGTGTTGTAGGTGTTGATCATCAAATTTTGAGAAAACAGTAATATCATCTAAATAAATTACCGTGAACTTATCTTTTTCTCCCACAAATGCGATGCCCATGTCCCTCTAAAAAGTAGCCCCTGGATTCATCAAACCAAAGCGCATATTGTCATACATGAAAGTGCCCTAAGGAGTAAGCAATCTTCTTCTTGTCTTCTTTAAAAAATTATATCTGATTATATCTGGAGTATCGATCCAACAAGGATATCCTTTGAGCACCCACAAATTTTTGCAAAATATGATCCATCTTGGGAAATGGATAGTTGTCCTTCATAGAACATCTATTCAAATCCCTAAAATCTACACAAAGCCTTATCTCACCATTCTTTTTTTTAACAGGTACAAGATTAGCCACCCAATCTGAGTATCTGAGAGGTACTATGATCTTGGCATAAAACAATTTCTTCACCTCTTTTTCAATTATAGGCAACAACATAGGATTGAATTGCCTCATTTTCTACTTAAAAGGTTTAGATCCTACCTTCATAGGGATATTATGCTAAATTACTTCTGTATCGAAAACTTTAAGGTCTTCATAAGACCAAGCAAACACATCAAAAAATTATTTCAATAAGCTAACATACCTCCCCTTATGTTTTTCAGAAAAGACTTTAGATAAATTTACAATCTTTAGGTTTGGATTAGAACTGATATTGCAATCAAAAACCTATGTTTCTTGAATTTGAATAATAGACTTCTTAGATACATCATTATGGTTGAACAACCTTTCAAGGGGAGTTAGGCCTTTTGGTAAATGGTTTGTCTTCAATTCTACAATCTCGTGACCTGCAATTTTATCCTAAAATGGAATATCAGCTTTAATTTCTCCATCATCATCTTCATTTTCTTGATCAATAGAGATTGCAAAAAACTCACCAACAACCTCTAAAAACCTCTTCAATTCATGATCATCATTGAAAACTTGCCAATATTTGATATTATCTGGAATATAAGGCCTATGCCTTACTTCAATTTCATATCTTAGATTTGAAAACATAGGAGTTTTGAAATTGCTAGTTGTCGGGGCTAAAGAATCAACTTGTTGGTTCAAACTTCTCTGGACAAAGGTTATATTAAAAGCTAGAAAAAATATTTCAATAAGGTCCCATACCTCATTTCTGTACTACTTCAATATTTGATATTTTGTTTGATACATATTTATGATTTCATGAATAATCAACTCTGAATCTCCAAAAACAACAATTTTATCAATCCCCATTTCCTTTGCAACCCTTAATCCTAGCAATAAGGCCTCATACTCTGCAGTATTATTGGTGGTATAAAATTCTAATTTATATGACAGAGGGATGACTTCCTTGGCAGGAGATATCAATACAATCCCAACTCTAGATCCTTCCTTTGAACTAGAACCATCAAAGAAAATATTCCAAAATGAATGTTGAACCTCCTTTGCTTGGCTATTCATAGTTATGATTGCTAATGGCTCAAGGGAATCATCACTGATATGAAATATAGATGATTTGATTTCATCTTCAACTACATAAATGCGGTGATTTCCAGTATTTTCATGATCACTTACAAGATAGGCTAGTCTGACTTCCCTGTACAACCTTCGGTGTTATCCCCCCAAAAAAGGTATAGTTTCATATGTAAGGTCCATATGAAATGACCATCCTACCTTATTATCCCAAAATATATATAGTAGCATGCCAAATTTAGGTGGTATATCAACAATCATCACATCCATGACCACACTTTTCATAAGAAACTGAGATAAGGTGACAACCATATCTGTAATGACTCCTAAACATTTAACCTTTTTAGAGTCAAAAGAATATAATTATTGGTAGGTCTTAGTGATTTCCATACCTAACTCATCGATCACTACATTAGGCATGTCATTGTGTGAAGCTCAAGAATCCATAAGGAAGTTATGACATTTTTTCTCATGAACATTCAGAGATATATAAAATGGAGGAGAAATATTAGATCCATTTTCAATATGTGGGCCAATGGTAATAGTAGGATTTTTGTCTTCAGGATTTATATTATCAAAGGAAGTTACATGAGTAGGAGTTTGTAATTATTTCAGAATAATCTTTTTAAAAGGATCAGTCTTCATTAATTCTATCAAAGGTATAGGGATTTCGATCTTATTGATCTCTTGCTCCAAACTAAAAGGAATAGACTTATTTTCTGCTTTTTTTATTTCTTGAACACTAACCTTGACAAGATGTTGTTGTTGTTGATATGATTTATTCTCTGCTTCTTTACTCGGTACCTTCTTGACTCGTGCACTTGTATTCCTTTTCCGAATTGATGTATCTTCCTTTGATCCACTTGGTCTAGTTCTAAGATCATATTTCTTCTTAGATTCATTCTGAAAAATTTCTTCTCCATCATCCTTATCAAACCGATTCAATGTAAGGGAGTTTTCATATTCCTATTTCATTAGATGAGATGAAGGCAGATCAATATCATGTAAATGAACTATTGAATCATCTTCAGTGTCATCAACCCATTTAGTTTCTTCTACTGCATTATTTTGAAAGCGAGGTAATACCCTCTGATCATCCCAATTTCTCCTTTCCCTTTGCGTAATTTGAGGTGAATTTGGTGGCCTTCTAAACTAATTAGGGTTCCTATTTGCTCCTTCTTGAACACACATATTTGGTGGCTTAGCTTCCAATTTTAATCTAGCAAGCTCAAATGTCAATTTTTTCATCATTTTGGTGATTTCATCTATTTTAGGATATGATGATGAATGGGAAGAGGATGGAAGTTCTTCCTTTTGTTTCTTCTTATCTCTATCATATTTTTATTTTAATCTTTCAACTAGTGAAATATTTGATTCTACTTCAATAGAATCCTCTTGCATCAGACTTAGAGTGATATACCTTCTTTCTCTTAACAAGAGGGAAAACTTGGCATCAAAAGAATTGGAGAAAGTGAGTTTTGTAGAAGTTTAAGAGGGTTTAATTTCATGAGGAATTTTACTGTACATTTTGTTGAACTGTTTGGTAAAATCAGACACAGACTCACCTTGTTTTCTCTTAAGAGCTCCAAATTTAGTAATATAGTACAAGTAGTGTTTTTTGTCTCCCCGCTATTTCAGAAAGACATCATCTAAGGAATCAATGTCTGCAATATAATTGGAAGGGAGACCTCTAAACCATTTCCTTACCTCCCCATCCAAACTATGTACAAATAACCTCATCCAAACATCTGTGTGTTCAACATTAAAGTTGTCGGCAAATATGTAAAAAGAGGAAAAATGTTCTTCGGATGTTACTTCTTCTTCTCCATTAAACCTAGGAAGGTATTTCATATAGTCTCATGCTGGGAAAACATGTAACACTTGAGGTAACACCAGGGGTGCATACCTAGCAACTATGATAACATCCATTCTATTGATAACCATGGTGCGAACAACTATAGTAGGATATTTAGGAGGAGAATATGATTGTGAAATATGAGGTGAGAGAGGAGTATGAACTTTAGGGGGTGATGAAGGCTGAGAATGGATCTATTGAGATTATAAGAGTCTTTCAATAGCTAAAATACTATTGAAAACTTGAACTTAAAGATTCACTATCTGAGAAGTGAAAAATGAGATAAATATGAGGATAATATCCAGTCAATTTCTTCTTTGGTATGTGCAGGATACTCACTTAGTGTTTCAGATGTGAAGGCAATATATTCTTTGTATGGTTTGATCAGTTCATAAAAATCTTTTCACTATTCTACTGTCAAATCATTAATAGAGATTTATGTAGGAAGAACCAATTCTTAAATATGTGCAACAGGGTTTTCCTCAATTATAGGCACTAATTATTCTTGAGGAACAAAAATTGTACTTGGGACTCAAAAATGGGTTCTCCGGAAAAAGAAGATTTACCCTTTGAAGATGAAGACTGACCTAGGGTTTCTCTAGATTTTCTCAATAGTTTTTTAGGATCTAAGACTGTTGGAATTGGATTAGGATCAAGATTGGCTCATGTCACTTTCATTTTTGAAGATTAATTTGATACTAAGGTTTTGGCAGGCTCAAGATTTGATCCATTCACTTCTCTTTTAAGAGCCATATCTTCAGTAATGGAGTCACTAGGTGAAAAATCTATAGTCTACTTTTGTATCCAACTATTTATTCACCATCAAGAGCTAGTTTTTCTCAATGCTATTCTTCCCATGGAAAATAACTTCATTCCTTCGTCCTTGACAACGACACCAAAATTTTTTATTCCCTAAAGTTTCACTTGACTGCTAAAGGGAAAGCTAGGGAATCATCAAGTTATTGCAATGAATTTTTTATATATAGAGATTTGTTTTGGGTTTTTGAAATTGGTTTGAAGGTTAAGAGGTGGGAAAACTAACAATATCAATCTTAGATAACAGGAACAAATTCCTCTCACACTTTCTTGGTAAATGGTAGTCAACCTAATAAATTAGATAACATATTATAACATGAAAGACAAAGATATGTAAGTTTACAATATGTTCACTCACATAAGAAATCCTTGATCCTAAATATCATTCAAGAACAAGAAACATGTTCTTAAACAAAAATCAAGTTATGAACAAGCAATCAACAAAATCTTCACTGGCTTAAATAATAAAAAAGATATATAAAATTCTTCGCAGAAGATAAATGTGCATTCAAGTAAGAAAAGAAAGAATAAAAGACAATGTTAGGAGTCTAACCATAAGATAACCTTTTCCATTTAGGGAAAAATGAAATAAGTCTTAGTCTTTGAAATAAAAAATAAATTCTTTTACAAAAATACCACTACTTCCAACCCCCAATTATGTCAGCAAGTTGTCTTTTTATACACATCAATTTGTTTCAATAAATCCTATTTCCTATAAATAATTTTGATATGATCCTATTTTCAAGCTAACATCTAGGAGACAAATCCTCTTACATATATTTCATTCAGATCTCCATAACCTAGTCATTAGATAGATGTATTGACATTTGACTAGTCATGATCTGATAAGATATTCAGATCCTATAAAATAAGATGTTGCAACTGACTCATGAATTGGTTCTTCAAAAATTTCATAAAAAGTGAACAAAACTATTGTGGTAGAAAAATCTTTGATTTACTTGAATCACTTCAACAACTGATGGAAAAAATTATGTTGACAAGGTCTTCATATGTTGCATAAGTTGAGTCACTGTATTCTCCTTCACCTGCAAAAAATCTCCAACTTGTGTGTAACCATTCAAAAACAGCTTCAGGATTTCCACTTCATTTAGATGTAAGTGCTCCTCCTGTTGAAAAAATTCAAAATTGTATGTTGCCCTGGTTCTGGAACCTTTAGTGTGGGGTATAAGAGGAAAATTTTATCTTTTCCTGCTTCATCTTATTCTTGAGAACTAAGTTATGCCAATAGAGCTTAATATTCATCTTCTTGACATTTTTAAGTAGTTTTCGTTGATCCTTTCTCTTTGTTTTAAGCTTCTGTAATTTTTTCTATTGCCTAGAAGTCCAATGTTCAAGTGTCAAATTTTGTTTCTTCAGTTCCTTAATGGCTACTTGCAATTTTTTATTTTTTTGTCTCAATTGATTTCCTGTTTCCTTGGCATGTCTTTCATGGCTTTCCTCTATTGCAGGTCGATTTAGATCAATTGAAAACTTGGTATTTTTTTCTCTAAATTCATTCATGTCTCCTTTTGAAGATGAACCCACCATGATTTCATCTTTTGTGTAATGTTTTGGGAATTTGACTTCTTGCATGTATGGACATATTAACTCATCAACATCAAGGGTATATGTCAGATCTTGCTCCAATTCATCTTCAGAATTGGCTGTCTCTGGAACTTGTAACTGTTCCTTTGTTTTCTGTGTAGTTTTCTCATCATCATCATAATCAAGCATAGTCAAATTGTCTTTCTTCATAGAAGGAGTGAGTAAGGCTTTGGAATTGAGCCTTAATTTATTACTGGCCCTAGTCTTAGGCCTGCTTTTGTAATCTAGAACTATTTCACCCATTCCCAGCTTACTCTATTTTTTATCAGTGATCTTCTTCACTGATTCATCACTATAATCTTTTCCAGGTTCTGGCTTAACTTCTTGCAATTGCGTTGTTCTTTGTTTTTCCATCCACCTTATACAAACTTTGTAAAAAATCTTATAATCATGTTCAGAAATAGGGAATTCAGATTCATGTTTGATTTTGTTAAGCCCTAATATTGTCTCATTACCCCTTAATTGGGGCATATT
>CBVK0102397819.1:0-10678 GCA_900067695.1 Picea abies
TTACTATATAAATGTGTTTAGTTATATTTAAATTGCAATATATAGTATTCTGGGTGGAGAAAGGGTTGGGGCCTAGCCCCAGCCCCCCGTTGCAACATGTATTCATGTAACCATCAACACAGATTTATTATGGTGAATCCCCTTGTGGAGTTATCCCTCAGCACCATTTTTACCACTGGAACATAGCATATAACCTAGGCCCAATACTTAACACATGACACACGTGAATAACCGTTGGGGGCTAGCCTCGGTCACATGGGATTTTACATAGGACCTGGACCTCCAGTAAGATGTTAGCATGGGTTAACGGGTTATCCCTGGTCGGTTGGACTAGACCGTCGACCAAGGGGCATAACCACCAGCTAAATGACCAGGTGTTAAATGCTTCGGGAACGTGGAGGTATAGGTGTGGGCAAATGGCCATGACCTACGACCAAGCATCGAGAATTAAGGGGCCAGACCAATGCACGCACTATACTAGGGGCACATGGAGGGTTCCCAGGTGACCATGAGCCCAAGAAAAAGGGGCTACGCCCCAAATATTTTTCCCCAGTGGGTTTTATACTATGTAATATGATTTTTAAACGAAATTTAGCCTAATATTGGGAGATTTAGTTCATTATTGGGGATCTTGGGCCCTTTTTGAGGCCATATCTTGGGGGGGAGTTGGGACATGGTTACCAAATTCTGGCCTATATAAACTAGGGCTTCTTGAAGCTAAAGTGATAGGTTCATAACAGGTTTATGCTGAAGAATTACCAAGCCAAAGCTATTTTTAATCAGGGAAGCTGTTGAGGAGAGCACCTTTGCGGGCCATTTCTGGGAGCTTCAGGGAAGCTGTTGAGGAGAGCACCTTTGCGGGCCATTTCTGGGAGCTTCGTTCATTCAATTTCAGTTTCATCAGCTTTGTTGGATTCCATAGATCTGGTAGAACAATACCATATCATTTTGTGATCCTTTTGTCACTATTGTGATGTACTTTTAATTCTTTTAACTTAAATAAGAAAAGCGTCACCAACTAAGACAAAGTCCCGGAGACGTAGGCGAGATTATCGAACTCTATTATCACATTGGTGTTTATGGTTTGTTAATCCTCGTGATTTATTTCATATATGTATATGTGTATGTGGTTGTTATGTTTCCTAATTATTGTTCCTTTTTCATTATATTCCTAAATGGTAAAATAACTCATGCATAATAACTCAACCATTGTCGTATAAAAGATATTTTTGGATCAATAGCCCAAACTCGAGAGGATTTAGAAGGGTCCTGGCAGATATTATTCCAAGAAGAAGAAATAGAAATCCTCCGAAGATAAAAGAAAGAATAATGACAAGATCGAAGAGACCAAAGATTGGCTAGAGCAGCACAAGAACAAGGTCAAGAATGAAGTCGGATGAATACATGGCACCCATTACAAGAAGTAAAAGAAAGCAACTCTCTGTCCTTACAAGTGAAAAGTTTGATCCTGAAACCTCCTCAAAAATGGAAGTGAGAGACAAGCAACCCCGAAATGAGCATCATGAGGAGAGACAAGGAGGTGAAAGATATGTCGTAAGAAACCAAGGAATCCCAGGGTTTGGAAATAAAAGGTGGGTAAGAGATTCCCCTCTTAATATCATAGTCGAAAAACATGTGATCCTTGTTCTCCCTAAGGGAACCTTAAAGGAATTTTATCAATATGGGACAATCGATGAAAAGAGGCATGTGCACTTATTTCTTGACGTTTGTGACTTTCACCGAGTTGAATATGATGATGTCATGGTGAGGTTGTTTCTGCAAAATTTATCAGAAAGAGCTTATGAATGGTATACAATATTTCCCAATAGATCCATTTTCTCGTTTAACAACCTCAAAGATATGTTCCTAACTATGTTTTCCCCACCAATTTTCTACCATACCCTCCTCACAGACTTCACCCAGATTGGGTTGAGGAAGAACGAAAGGATATGAGATTTTAATTTTAGGTTCAATAAGACCTTGAGTAAAATACCAGAAGACAAAAGACCAAATGACCCGGTCATTCTCAGTTATTATAAGAATGAAATGCCCCTGAATGTAAAATATGACATCAAAACATCCCAAATGGATACTTTGGAAGAAGCAATGACAAAGGCCACTGAGATGGAAAAAATTATGATTGAAATAGGTGTCGACCTCGAAATTATACTGGTAAGAGTACAAAGGAGGATGGGAGGATTGAATATTTATAATCAAGGAACTTCCATCTCTATAAAGAATGAATAATTTAAACCTCAGGCGGCTCAGAGTCAAATGGCCGGTAGAGGATTTTTTAAAGGAACCATGCCTAACATAAAAGTTGATCCTGTGGCAACGTAGGAAACAAAGCAAAGAATTGAGATTGTGTAGATGAATAGAACCATCAAACATATGCAAAAAGAAATAACCAGGATGAGAAGGGGAGACAATTACATGCCAAACCCAAGAATGTCGATTCCTGAACAAAGGAGGAACTCTCCCCCTGAAAAGAGATTCAGGTTCGAGAATACTGACAACCAACAGAGACCAAGGGTTCCCAGACAACCTACACTGAACACAATTGTTTTGGATGATTTCTATGACGAGTAATTGATTGAGAAAGAAGGTTATTACTTACCTGATGAAATCTCTGAGATAGTGCATATGGAAGGATGCGAGACGTCCATGTATATATATGGAGAGGGTGACAACAATCCTAACTCACAAGAAAACATCGCCCAAACAAGAGGGTTTGTAAATAGAGAAAAGAATAAAGGTGACCACAACAAATAAAAACAAAAGGAAAAATAAAAGGAAAAAGAAAATGAGAAAGTTTTGAATGATAACTTATAAGGTGACAGTTGGAACTACAAGGAAACACATGGCGTCAAGATCAAGTCAAATGATGCATAATGTCATGGAGGACTTAAGTAAGTTGAGCATAGATTTTCCTTTTACAGAAGTGGTGAAGATTCCTCAGCATAGGAGGAATATCTTGAAGATGTTGGATGATCCATCAGGAAGAAATGAAGTTGTTGTTACCACTCCAAAACATAACCAGAGCCCGTCGACTGCTAAGCTGAGAGAAAAATTCTTCCCTTCTACATTTCAATTGAAAACCATGATGTTGCATTACATAATTGTTTAGTTGATACTAGTGCGACAAATAATATAATGCCACTTGGGGTCATGGAAGTGTTGTGCATGAGTTGCACTAAGTATTATGAAACTAATGAGAGCATATATGAAATCGATTCTAGAAAAGTGTCCGCGTACGGGGAAATCAAGGAATTTTATGCCTGGATTACAATAGCTCCCCATATCATCACAATTTTTAATATTATCATGGTAGACCTACCTCCAACATATGGGGTGGTGCTGGGAAGAGATTGGACCTCCATGATCGTTGGATACATAATGAACGACGATAGTTGTATGATGATACTAGGCAGGGAGGGAGTAATGATTAAAGTACCTCGTGAACCTAGAAAACCTTTCTCTATGTTATCTGGGACATGGAGCACAATGAAAACCTATAACAAGTTCAATACTTATTGGGCCCAGAATATTTTTTTAAAGGCTACTGGAGAATGTCATTTGACGGAGCCTGTTCTAAATATGGGAATGGAGTTGGAATTGTTCTCTTAAGCCTAGACAAGACAACACATCCTCACATTGTAAGACTAGAGTTTCCATGCACGAATAATGAGGCAGAATATGAATCTTTTATCCAGGGGATGATCCTCGCACAATGAATGAAAATAGAACATCTCATTGTGACTGGAGATTCATAGTTCATCATCAATCAAAAAGGAAAGACTTAAGATTTATTTCAAAGGAATTAATGAACTAATGGAATCATTCGACTCTTTCAATATCAATTTCATCCAAGGGACAAGAATCACAAGGCTGAGTCACTAGCGTTGGCATCCTCATTATCAAACCGAGACAATGTCATAAGAAAAATGTCTTTCTAGGTAGAAAGGGCCTTTCGTCCATCCATGCCCAATAATATTGAGTACATACAAGTGTTTGACAATGATGAACAATTAGAGAATTTTTTGTTAAATGATAATGATGAAGAAGACAATAGCTCGATTGTCGTCCCAAAAGACTGCATACAATCTGAATCTTTTTTTACAAAAGATGATCATGCCAAGAATCTTCTTGAAGAAGTTTCAGTTCGAAAGGTGCAAGAAACAAGAAAAGTAAATGTTGGAGCAAACCAATCCCCAAAATATGTCAATTTGGGAGTTGATTGCACCCCCGAAAAGGCTGATCAATATGTTTCCTTATTAAAACAATATATTGATGTATTCTCTTGGACCTATGATGATTTAAATGCCCATGATTAAAATATATTCCATCATATCATTCCTTTGAGGGAAGAAGCCAACCTGGTGAAACAAAAAATAAGAATGATGAATCCCAAGGTGAAACCTCTGGTAAAAATTGCGTTGGAGAAGTTGAAGAAGGCATGGACAATCTATCCCATTAGACATTTAGACTGTCTTTCAAATCCAGTGATTGTAAGGAAGAAGACCTTGGAAATATGAATGTGCGCTGACTTCACAGATCTTAACAAAGCAATGCATAAAAGATAATTTCCCATTGCCCAACATGGATGTTTTACAACAACAAGTTACTGGATCGGCCTGCATGTCTATGTTGGATGGTTTTCCTGGATATAATCAGGTTTTAGTAGCTAAGGAATATAGATCAAAGACAACATTTATCACACCATGGGAAACATATGCATATGATAGAATGCCCTTCAGTTTGAAGAATGTTGGAGCCACATTCCAAAGGGCCATGGATCATGAGTTCAAAGGATTGATAGGAGATTTTATGGTGGACTATCAAGATGAATTGATAGTGCATTCAAAGAAAAGGGAGGATCACATTGATTATTTAAGAAAAGTCTTTGAAAGATGTAGATTATATAGCGTTTCTCTGAACCCAAAGAAATGCTTGTTCATTGTGACTCAAGGAAAGTTTTTGGGCCACATTGTATGCAAGGAAGGGATTTAATTTGATCCAGAAAGAGTTAAATCAATTAATGAACTCAACCCCTCGACATCTAAGAAACAAATACAGTCATTTTTTGGGAAAATCAATTTTGTTCAAAGATTTATCCCTGATTATGCAAGCATCGTAAAACCTATCAATTTATGCTAAAAAAGGAGCAAAGATTTGAGTAGACAATAGATACTCAGGAAGCGTTCAACAATATCAAAAGGTAAATCACCACCACTCCAGTTCTCATTAGTCCAGACATTCATAGATATTTTATTATCTATTCATTTGCTACAGAGGCAGTCATTGCGTCCATCCTCACTCAGAAAAATAGCAACGGAGAAGAACTCCCGATAATTTTTACGAGAAAAACCCTATACAACTATGAGTTGAGGTATTTATAACTTGAGAAAGTTATGAATATATATTAAAATCCCATGTTATAGCTTATGTTCCCTTGTCACTAGTCAAGATGCTTCTAAATCAACAGTTGAGAGAAGGGAAATGGACTAATTGGTTAGCGAAAATTCAAGGGTATGATATCGAGATTAAACCTTTGAAGGAAATAAAAGGACAAGGTTTATGCATTCTTATTGCAAATGGGGACTTGGTTGATGGGATGATTTCAATATCAGTCAGGGAACCATTAGTTGATTTAGAATGGTACAGAGATATCATATAATATTTAAGGTTTGGGCAATTCCTTGTTACAATGAGTTCCATGGAGCGAAGGACACTCAAGATGAAGGCGAACCAATACGTGTTGATTGTTGACATACTTGTTAGAATAAATTTCGATGGCATACTGTTGAGATGTGTCGATGAGAATCAAGCTCAAGGACTGATCAAAGAATTCCATGAGGGAATATGCAGTGGACACTTTGCACCTTTTGCAACTGCCCACAAAATAATCAGAGTGGGATTCTAATGGTTGTTAATATTCATGGATTTGTACGCCGCAATAAGGAGATGTTTGTCATGTCAACAATTTTTCAGGAAAAATGAAGGTAGTTGTGATTCCTCTATAGTCGATTAATTCAAAATCCAGCAAGGGGCATATGTACATTATGACAGCTACTAATTATTTCATGAAATGGCTAGAAGCGATGGCACTAAAGAATGTTGACACCAAAGAATTGATTAGATTCCTCAAGGACAACATTTTGTTGAGGTTTGGTGTCCCTGATAAATTTATAACACACAATGGTTCGATCTTCATTAGGTCAAAGTTCACGGAGTTTTACGGACAATATGGAATCTTCATGGGCCAATCATCGAATTAGTATCCACAAGGAAATGGCCTTGTTGAATCCACGAACAAAACACTTGTGCAGATATTGAAGAAAAACATTGATAGAAACCAAAGGAATTGGCATCTGAAGTTGACATAAGCATTATGGGAAAGCAAGACAACCCCAAAGGATAGCACCAGGATGTCTTTGTATCTATTGGTTTATGGGAAAGAGGAAAAAATGTCGACTAACCTAGAGCTTAATGCATTGATCTCCGTGGTTAATACTGAGGATACATAAGACACTTCACCTATCCAGAAAAGGATCAATCAATTTCTAAAGTTGGAAGAAGAATGAAGCAAGGCCCTGAATCGAACTTCTCAGAGGAAACAAAGCATCAAGAAGTATTTTGATCAAAGCACAACTATGATTAACTTTCATAAGGGTGAACTATTACTTCTTTGGAATAAAGCCAAGGATAAGCCATCCATGCATACCAAGTTCGAAGCACTCTGGATCGGACCCTATGTCATCTAAAATATATTGGTATTCAACTCATATATTCTCCAAGAGATGAAAGGAAAAAGGTTAATGTTGCCTTTCAATGGGAAACATATGAAAGGTTTCTTCTCCTAACACTTTTTCATTCTCATTGTACATAATTTTATTTTTAGTTTGTATATTCTTAATTCGCTCCATAGCCTAATGGGCGGAAGCACCTGGTCACATGAGATTCTTAATTCTTGACAACCCATAAGGGGTGATCATCCAACAGTTGGAGCCTGTTGTTGAGGTCATTTCCCGATTCTGAAATTTCCCTCCCCTTTCTTATTTTCCCAAATTCTTTTCTCCCTTTCTTTTCCCTCTTCTATACTTACCCATTTTTTCCATTTTATTTTTTCCCTCCTACTATCCCTTTCTAGTTCTACACTTAGTTGCACTTTTCAGACTGCAGGTTCCAGGGTTGGTGGACACATGATTTCTCATCTCCATCTATAACTACACATCACGAGCCCGACCGACTGTCATTTTGTTCCATACTTATCCGATTCTATGATTATCGATTCCTGGGTTGGTGGGATCGAACTTTCATGCTACTATTTTTCGTGATATACACATTGCAGCAAAAATTTTCGCTATCTACATTATGATCCCTGGACTCCCCGAACTCCCTGAACTCCCAAGTCTCGTTCCACCTACGATGAGTCTGTCCAACCGTTGTGCCATTCTATACTTAGCCAATTTCGCACCTTGTATCATCGCGGACTCGCGGGTTCATGGGTTCACAAAAATATCAAATCATATTTTTCTCTCGTCCATCCCCGCCACCCTCACAGCCTTCCCAATGCACATTTACTATTCTTTTAATGCTAATAACTTACCATACATGTTCAAAAGGATGGTCATTAATAAGTGAAAGGCTCGAGGATATCACCTATTAAAACACATTAAAGCAGGATTTACGGAGGATTATATTATCCGACTCCATCGTTCATTTTAAACATAATATGGAGCAAGGGAACATTCTCATCAACTTATGGCAGCAACTCAACAAAATTTCTGTGGAGATACATTGAATATTTTCGGGCGCGAGAACCATAGTTCTCAGTGGTCTAGAGCATATTCCTACTGCTCATACTCTTCTTCCCATAAGGAGGTAATTTGGACATCTGGAATTGCATGCGTAGGTTGTGTCCCATAAGTCTTTGACTATAAGGAGTTGGTCACCTAGTGCACCGAGAGATATATTCCAAGCCAATAGATTATTCAGTTGCATGACCATTCCTCTGTCTCTCTATCACCTCAGGTATTCTGTAAGATGTTGAGACTTCTTGAACCAACACTCACCTTCAAGGGAGAAGATTGTAGGTATTTCTTAAAAAAGTATGATGATGGATTGGACCTCTTACCTGAATTCCTAGAGAACCCAGCGACCGTCCCTGAGGACATCATGAGATTGCAATTTGGCTCATTTAAAAATCCTTTATGGGAAATTTCATGTCTTTTTACGAGCATAACAAGACAAGAAACTACAGCCAACATCTCCCAGATGAGTCCTTACATTATATATTTTATAGTCAAAGACCGACCCATCTTCGATTGGGGTAAGTTGATTTCCATTGGAATCTCTTCCCAATTGTCGCAATACAAGAAGGAGAAGAAATTATTTTTGTCATCTTATTTGGTTTTTGTGATAGCGCATTGCTGCCAGTTCTCAAGATTATTTGTGTGTAAGAAGGTAAACTACGAATTCGACCCAATAACCTTCTGGTATCAAACATTATGGAGGCACAAGGCCTCCCAGTATCTTTATGAAGCTTTTAATGATTTTGTCTCAATGTTTAAAGATTTGTTGTTTGGAAAGGACACTCCCTGGATGTCTGACTAGGCGAGTAAGTTCCTGGATAGGAAGGGGACAATAGAACAAATGTAGAATTATAAATTTATAAGAATTTTTGGTTCCAAGGAAAATCCTTCCTTCCTTCCGTGCCACATATTTGACAAAATGTTTGTTGCTGAAATAGCAAGGAAGTACAACTACTGGTTGCATTTTTTCCATGAAAAGAGAAAAATCAATTCATACCTCTACCTTGGAAAGTTGGGGACTTCATATTTAGAAATATGAAAAAGATTAATGAATTCATGGGCCACTTCCATAGCCTCAATCTAAAATGTGTTGAAAGAGTAAAAGGGCTCGACCTTAGTGAAATTTTTGTAGAACATCTATTGGGTGTTGGTTTCGACAATTATTTCATTAATGTTATTCTAAATGAAGACTGATATAATGTCTCAGGCACTCCTGCTCATGACATCGATGACTTGGAAATGATACTCAACACCAATGATTCATACAAGCAGAGAGGAAAAGTTCTAGGTGAGAAAGTGCCCAATCCCCTACTGTCACTCCAAAGAGTACGAAATCTCGGAGCAGCGCTCTAATGTCACAACAAATTAAAAAAGTAACCCACAGTTCTTCAGGTGAAGGAGGAAATAAGAACCCTCCTTCAGGAAAAATTGAAAGTTCTCACAAAATTCCCTTGAGGAAGAAAATAAAAAAGATTGTGCAAGAAGAGGAGGGACCTCGAGGTGAAGGAAACATCCATGAAATCTCCCTTGAGGATATGGAACTCAAAATTGACATCGAAAAAGTGTTCCCCAATGTCGACCAACTAGAGAACACTGCTCACCAGAATCCTCAGATGGAAATAATTGAGAGTGATGCCTTCGATGAAGCAGTGTCTTTTGTATTTCAGAGCACCTTTTTTACAACGAGTCCAAAAATTTGATTATTGGGAAAAGATATGTAAAGAATAAAAAGGGGAAATCTCATTCAGAGATTAACCTATGGAACATGCGACCTTCCCAAATATCCCAAATTCACCGAGAAACTGGATATGCTCTAGATAATTCTATTGGAGGACTTGAAGCAGAGAATGTCAGGTTAAAGGAGGGAATCAAATAATTGGAGGAAACTTTAATGCCTCTTCCAGTACTTGCTAGTCCTTTAGCAATGATTGGGCCTACCACACCTCCAACAAAATTAAAAGGATTGGAAAGCCTTCTCACATTGGCACGGGGCTCTGTGGAAGAGAATATTAAGAAAATAATGGAATTAATTATCGAGGCTTGGGAGATGTCAAAGAGAATGGTATCTTTTGGAATGAGAGCACCCACTTTTCATGAATATTTACAGGCAGATTTGAAAAATGAGGAAGGTTTTTACCTCGACGTGGTTGTACCATTTGGTTTTAAAGTTACCAATATGATAGAGTTGAGAAGAAGAGAGGAGGATCTCCCTTCTCTGAATCAGATAAAACAACTAAATGCATGCTGTAAGGAAAAGGTTAAAAACCTGAATATTATTGTCCAAGCATGCAATCAAGACATAACCAGAAGAGAAGAATTATTCAAAAAGTTGAATGAGATAGATCTAGTTGGGAGCAACAATGAGGTCCAAGACCCCAAATTGATACTCAAATCATTTTTCTTAACCTATAAATCATTTGACGAACAAGTTGAGATCTTTAAAGGGTTATCATTTAAAAATTTCTACGACATTCTTGAGTATAGTGAAGATGATGTGGAAAACTGGCTAGTTGATTATTCGATTAAAAATCAAGATATTGAATAAGATTTGCATAATATTTCTATTGATCTAAGGGACTTGGAAGGTGAGCTCTTCAATATAAAAATATGGCATGAAATCAATGTGGCGCCAATGAGGAGCTACATCGAGGAGTGGTTTAAAAAGGTTGTCAACAAACTTATCGATGAAGGACAAAGGACAATTGAGATGGTTCATGTAACCACCGATGAAATATATAAAAGGACATTAATGACCAAGCATAGTAAGTTCATATTGATCACATCCTTTTGTCTTTATCAAGATCTTCATCCACTTACTCCACCTCTTTAAATAGAAAGGTTTAACCAAAGACTGATAATTTCCT